>JAJHUR010073557.1:10089-88242 GCA_027495735.1 Lutjanus campechanus
GAGAGGGGGGGAGGGGGGGGGGGGGGAGGGGTAAGGGGGGGGGGGGGGGGGGGGGGGGGGGGGGGTGGGGGGCAATTTTGGAGCAGACAGAGTCGCGGGGGGCAACTGCTTCTACCTGTCAAAGTTCAGGACTTGTGTGTCTTGTTAGTCTTGAAGGAGACTTGCAAGACGCGGTCGCCCAACCTGTAGCCGTTGAGACTGGCGATAGCCATGGCCGCCTCGTCGTAATTCGTCATGGTGACGAAGCCGAAGCCTTTGCACTTGTTGGTGTTGAAGTCACGGATCACCTTGACATTGTTGACCGCGCCGAAGGGCCCGAACAGCTGCCAGAGCACGCTCTCGTCTGAATCTGGGGACAGGTTGTACACGAAGATGCACCAACCGGTGCCCGTGTGCCCGGGGATGTTCATGCCGACCAGGCTGGTCATGCTGTCGATGGTGATGGGGGAGAACCTAAGAGGGGAGGCACAGTGGGGGGAAAATGGAGGGAGAGCAGAAAGAAGGGGAGAGAAAGAAGATCAAGTTTTAATTGAACAGGTTAAGGCATACAGTGAAAGTCAATGTCTGCATGTACTGTACATGAAATGGCCATAAACCGGTGGAAAACCTATCTCCATCTTGTTTTTTGAGAGCCAAACTATTTAACAAATCTAAAGGCTTGCCATGACGCTCACTTGCATGATAAGCTACTGTCTACTGCCATATTAAGTAACAAGCCTATAAATGTAATCTCTTAAATGTTTACACATCAAACCACAAACACTGATCTCCAATCCAAATACACAAATTCGGCGTAATTATGATGATATGCATGGATGTTTGTTGTATGTGCATGTATACTCAACAAAAATAAAAATGTAACACTTTTGTATTGCTCCTATTTTCCATGAGTTAAGGTAAAAGATCTATGAAACCCTGCATGTATACGAAAAGTTTATTTCTCTCAAATTTTAAGCACAAAGTTGTTAAAAATCTGCGTTAGTGAGCACTTTTGCTCTGCTAAAAAAGGACAAATGTGCAGTTTTATCTTGAAAAAAGAGATGCATTAGGCTCTGAACTATGGCTATTTCACACAGGGTTACAGTACAACATTTTCCAGGAATGCAAAGTCATGAGCCACCCAACTCTGCCTCTGATTGGCTTACCCTGATATTTTTACCCTGATGCTTCACAATCACTCCTCCTCAAAGACATTTGGTATCTGTTGCCCTATGTGAAATAGCCATGGTAAAATGTGCAGTTATCTTGGAAAAAAAACAAACAAACATTTATTAGGCACTGAAATAAGGCTATTTCGCATAGAACTACAGATCACAAACTTTTTTTTCCCCAGGACAACAATGTCATGACCTGCCCGACTCTCGTCCGATTTGTACTATTCCACTGGGTTGGTTAGATTTAGCTATGAGGAGTGATTGATTAGGATTTGGGTGACAGCATCAGGGTAAGCCAGTCAGAAGCAGATACAGTAAGAGTGGGTCATAACTATGCTTTCCTGGGAAAAAATATTTGGTATGTGTAGGCCTATGTGAAATAGCCATAGTTCAGCAAAAATTTGAGAGAGATAAACCTATTGTGTGCATAGAACAAGCCTAGAACCTTTACTTTAACTAATAAAACCCAAAGTGTTGCGTTAATATTTCTGTTGAGTACGTCTAAATGTGTGAGTTTGCCTGTGTCTCTGCATCGCTTCAACTAGCTTCTCCCTGAGCTCAGTTCTGAAAGGCCTCCTGTCAGGAGTGACGACAGTGCTGCTTGCTGGGCTATATTCTGCTGAAGGAGATGCAGACGAAGGTTCTCTCTTTGTGTCCTTGAGTGGCTCCTTTAGGAGCTAAATTGCAGGAAGTTGTTGAATTAAACCGTTGCTAGAAATCCATCAAAGATCATGCACCAGCCTGCTAAATCTGTTCTCATTCGGCTCATAATCTTCTCCTTTTTCTTGTGATGCAAGAGATTTGAATCCTCAGTTGACTTCACTTAATTGCCTTTCCGCTCAAAGGAAAGGGAAAGGAGAGAAAAAAAATATCCCCACTTTTAAATAAAAGGTAAATGAGATAAAAAGGTTCATTTCTTATGCCACCTCTCTCCAAGAAACGACTATAGGCATTATTGGGTGTGCTTTAATTGAGATTTCCGCTTTGCTGCAGCTGTCTCCGAGAAGGCTGCTTTCTTAAGGAAAGGGAGGGAGGGAAGAGGGAGCAAACTAAATGGAAAATGGAAGCACTTTACAGCCCAGTGGCATTAAGGTACAAAGTGTATTCCTCCCACTCCTCCCGCAGTCTGCAGGGTGTTCTGTTCTGTTCTATTCCAGAGCTCGTGGCACTGATCGATAGCACTGCTTGCTCATCGGGGGCCCCCACCCCTCTCTCTCCAGCGACTATATATGGCCAACAATCACTACGACCTTCCTGCGTGACTTTGGTCATGCAGAGTTTGCTTCTGGCCATTGTGGTTTGCTGTGGACGCTAATACAAGTGCCTAGGGTGGTTAGCTCATCAATGGTAAGGGCTCTCTGCGCTGATTAGACTTTTTTTGATTTTCGCTAAACAGATTATCTATCTGCATAATTAAAGCAAGATGACATATAGTATACTATTATAAAGCTATAGGATTGAGATATAAGGGATCTTTCATAATCACCACAGGGTTGCTGCAGCAGCAAACTGTATTATAATGGGCTCTAAATCCTTTGTCTCATATCTCCACACGGCCTCAATGTCTTGTTGAGGTGATTTAATATTTCTCCAGCATCAAGCAGGTGGAATCTTAACGGGCCTCATCACGTCGAGGCCTTGTCTGACATGCTCGGCTGCCTTCAGGCCTCTCCTGCTGAGCTTGAAAAAAAAAAACAACAACTTGCTGATGATTTGTATGCAAAGGCTGGAGGTTTGAGGGAGTGTGACGGTTTCGGAGGCTAGCTAACACTGCCACTGCAAGGATGTGGAGATGAGTGTGCCTTTATGTACATGTGTGTGTCTTGTGTGTGCGTGTGTGGAAACGCGCATGCGAGCGTATCCATCAGAGCGGGACCAAACACTAACCAATGTTACAGACGAGACCAGGGGTTGCATAGCAACAGTGTAGCTGACCAGATATCTATTCTGTCCTTTCTAAAGCCAACCATCTCCTGCTCTCAACACCTTTCTTCTGTTTCCTTTCAAATAATAACCTCAGATCACTGAAAAGCACTTCTAAATTGATACTTGATGCAATCAGGGCAACTAAAACGGACACTATTTTCACCTTTAGAGAATTATGTAAAGACTCAGAGTGAGGGTGGAGTGCTTATTGGGAGGAAACTTGCTAAGAGAACATTTCTCTCGAGTTAAAACTTCCTCTCTGTTTGAGTTGCTAAGCTGACTTCAGATGGTGTCCCCTGTGCCTGCAACATGCAAGATGCCACCGTCAGCACATGAAACATCTATCACCACAGTGGCTGCTGCTCGGGGTTATGTAACACCTATGGTAGCAAGAAAGCAAAATGAAACATGGAGGCGAAAGGAAGGAGTTTGAGCAGAGCAGTGCCGAGCAAAGCTGGAGCTGTCTGCAGTGAAACAGCGTTTCCTGTTTCCAGCAGGGATCCAGGTTCATCCAGCCTCATCCCATGTCCTCGCTGAACACTACAGTACCTAATCTCAGCCAGTACTGCCAAGAAATTACGGCAATATATCATTTTGTCATGGCTTCCACTGCACAGAAGTAAATTTATCACATAAAGGATTGTGTATATAGTTGATAGTGGGTGTACAGAGGTTTTATTCTAATGATGTGGAGAGGAAATTGCTATAAAATCAAAGTAGAGCTGCAAGAATTAGTCGATTAATCGATTAGTTGTCAACTTTTAAATTAATCACCAACTATTTTGATAATCAACTAAGCTTTCGGAGTCATTTTTGAAGAAAAAATGTCTCTGATTTCAGCTTCTCAAATGTGAATATTTTCTGGTTTCTTAAGTCCTCTGACAATAATATGATAATATATTTGGACTGTGGACAAAACAAGACAGTTGAGGACGTCATCTTGAGCTTTGGGAAACGGTAATCAACTTTTTACTATATGGACCAAATAACTAATCGATTAATCGAGAAAATGATCGACAGATTAATCGACACTAAAAATAATCACTAGTTGCAGCCCTAAATAAATCTAACAAATTCAAAATTTGCTCCGAAACAGTGACTGCTCCAATGCTATATCTGTGGAATGACAAGGCAGGAGAACCTGAATCCGGTAGAAAAAAACACACCTAGAAATTAGGAGTTTTACACCAGAGAACAAAATCCATTCAGTACACAGAAACAACCCAAAACAATCCAAACAACACCAGCACTTGTCATAATCAAAACAAAGCAAATTCATCACCACTGAAAACAAAGACTGATTGTTTTCTTTTCTTTTTTTAACACCGTAACTGGTTGGTAGGGGTTTAAAACCAACTCAAGAAACAAACAAATCAAAGAACCAAAAATGCAGTTGACCTTGAACGAATTGTCAAACGCAAAGTGACTGCAAAAATACAAGGAAACATAAACTAAAGAAAGGAACAGAAAAAAGGATATTGAAAAATCATTGAGTCAACATGGACATCTGGCATTGGGTGAAGTTTTTAATTACCTCTTTACGCCATAGGCCATATTAAGCAAATTGTCCAGCCTGTAAAGAGAAGGAGGGTTCTGGGGTTAATGGTGGGCAGATGGTCGACTCACTCAATGGAACTAATGTTAAGTCCCTGTAGGAACTGCATGGTCCTCCTCACTCAAGAACAAACAAACCCATCTATAGTTGGCCCATTACACTGAGGAGCCCCACCA
The DNA here is from genome assembly GCA_027495735.1 of Lutjanus campechanus. Classification (NCBI taxonomy): domain Eukaryota; kingdom Metazoa; phylum Chordata; class Actinopteri; order Lutjaniformes; family Lutjanidae; genus Lutjanus; species Lutjanus campechanus. The sequence continues at coordinate 14,901 of JAJHUR010073557.1, forward strand.
AAAGAATGCTATCATCAGTTAATGAGGCTACAGTACCATCAGTATGGTCGGCACTTGCTCGGTCAACTGCTGCACTACTTCACGGGCTGCAGCGGAGCCCTGTACTAGCAAAGTGTTGCAGGCACATTGACATTACTGTACCTGTGGCCATTTAATTGTTATACAGCAGTGGATTGGTCACAGTTCAGTATTAAGGTCACATATAGAGCACTAAAGGCGTCAGGGCGGGAGCATAGCATGGCACTCGGCTATACTAGGATGCTAGTTTAGCCATAGTGCTACACGATGGCAAATCATCGACTTATTTTACAGGAAATTGCATGTGGGTATCCGTTTAATTCATGCCGCCACATTGATGGTTCATCAGTCCCTCCAGGAAGTTGCGACCGCAACAATTAACACAAATTCAACCAATCCCAGTGAATTTTGCATTTTTGTCCAATCACCACAACTTTTCCACAAATTTGACAAATCATCATAGCTTGCTATGAGTTCCACCAATCAAAGCAGTTCCCCAGTCCAAAATGTGATACTTTTACGTCTCTGTGAACCAACTCAGCGTTTTATTATTTGCTACTTTTTTGTGGTTTTATTTTTAAAAAATCTGTACTGAAAAGACCACAAGGTTTGTCACTGTTACTGACATGTATCAATGCTCTGTGCACATTTTATAATTTTGCGCTTGCTCTTTTGTCTGAGTTTGAGCTCCAAAAATATTAAGCTTCTTTGTGGGATACCACCCAGGTGCACTTCTTCATTTCCATGTAAAGAATATTTTGTTATGATTTTTGTAATCCCAAGGCTTTTTGGTAAGGTTACTTAGAACACTCAGAACAAAGTGTGGTTTTATCCTCACTGAAAGAAGTTGGCTTTGATTTTTAATGAATTCTACAAAAAAGCAACTTAAAAAAAATCACTTGTTCCTGCAATTTTGTTGTAAAAAAAATGCCTAAAAACACTACAATGTGCATCATAATTTTTTTTAGAAAAGCTGCCATGAAATCAGGCATTTTAGGCCTGCGAAATCCTGGAGGGACTGGTTCATTAGAAGACGGAGGTAAACAATTTAAAAAAAAAATCTTTTCATAAACTATGCTGTCTGATTTGTATTCACTCAATTGAGGGAACATCTTAGATGATGGGAAAATGATCCAGAGTTCTGTCAGTGTAATGGTTTGGCATTTGAATAATGGTGAGTGAGAGAGGTGGTGATGATTAGTATGTTTTCTATGAGGTGGACCAACAAAAAACACAACAACTGAACATTAAACTAGCCATGAAATTGTGAATGTCTGTCTTTGTGGTTGGGGTCAACCTGTTAAGTGCTAACAGGTCAGGTGGAATGGGCTGAGTGTTAGTCAGAGGGTGTCCTCTGTCTAAAAGGGTTAGTTTTTGGGAAATGTTGTGGTTTCATAATAAGTTCAGACCCGTGAGCTACAGCCATTGCAGTCAGTCAGCGTGTATGTGTGTGCGTATGTGTTTGGTTTAAGAACCCAGCAGGCTGTGTGTGTGTCTGTTTGTGAGGCGGGCTTCAGAAACCTGTGGGCTGTATGAAATGTTGGCCCTCTTGGATAGATGCAGTCTGCTTGGTGACTCAATGACCTTCATTCCTCACTTGGGTCTGGCCTGTCTCATGTCTTATTAACTCCTCTGGCCTAATGGACAGGGGCCACGGCTTATTGAGCAACAGCTGGCCAGTGACGCCTCGTTCCTCTTGAAAACACTACAAACTCTCTGACTTTGACTCGACTATCAGGGCTCTTTCTCCTTGTCTCTTTCAGTCAACAAGCGTTTGATTTCTTGCAACACAACTGCTGCAGAATATTCACCAAAACCTTCAAGTGAGCATTAAAATCGTATTGTTTTTTTGTTTTTTTTTATCACAAAAGGATCCAGGTAGCCATTCTACAGTTAACACTGTATAAAAGCAGCATTATTATTTTCTTCTACGCAACTTCATTATTATTTGATTGCAATTAGGAAAGCAATTAGATTTTGAAGGCTTGCAATAAATGACTTGTATAATAATAATCATAATGCTATTTATATTTATAATTTTTAATTGAATTTACATTGCATGTTAGAGATAACAGATCAGTAATCTTTTAATCAGGGATAATTTAACACCGGGATGCCAGGTAATTGTAGTTAAGTACCTTATAAATCCTGCAGAACACTGGGTACTGAGGATCAGGACTGAAGAGCACTGTAATAACCTTTATTTTGAAATATTATTTTAATACTAGTTGCACATTGCTCACATTGATGTTTTTACATTCTAATTATTTAAAGGGATAGTTTGCATTATTTGATGTGAGGTTGTATGAGGTACTTATTGGTAGTCAGTGTATTACCTACAGTAGGTGCCATTTGGCACGCTCCCAGTTTTGAGAAGCAAAGAGGGGCACCAGCACAGAAGCTAATCAAACCAACCAAACTACTTAGGCGAAATCAGTAATTTTACAACACAGAACAAGGGAGTTGCTGGTCTACCGCTGCCTTGGTCTCTTGGTTCGTATGTGTCATTGTGTGACTTCTGTGTTTTAGAATAGTTCAGATTCACCAAAGTCACACAATAACACAATCAAACTAACTGATTAAGGCAGTGGTAAACCAGCAAATTAAAATGACTGATTTCACATATGGAGTTTGGTTGGTTTGAAGAGTATTATTAGAGAATATTTGCCCTGTATAATAGCAGTTTCCTATCAGAAAAGGCTGTCTGATGGCAAAGTAAAGCAATAATATTCTAAATACAGCAATACACGTAAACTGACATTCTTTATGTGACTAAAATCTCTTTTGTTGCTAACCCCGACCATTTCATTGCTTAGCTTCTGTGCTGCCAAACAGCATCTACTGTAGGTAATTCACTGACTTTTGAACTACCTGATACAAACCCACTTCAAATAAAGCAAACTGTCCCTTTAAGACAGACATTGTGATAAGTACTCACACTGAAATCCCCACATAGAAGTCAGCTGAGTTAATTTAAATAACCTGTTTACATTTTACATGGGCCTAAATGTTTTGAGTATATTGTGGGCACACCTTTTAGGTTTGCATTGCAGCACTTTTCTTTCTTAATGTTACCAAACTGCACGAAAGCAGCCCTAAAACAAAGAAAAAAAAGGTGGAGGAAAGGATATATGGAATCATTAAAGCAGTAATTAGCCCATTACGTGGGAAGGGAACAAGCAGGCTGCTTTGTGGGTAAATGAGTCAATTGGAGAGGATGCTCAGAAGAGAGGCGCTCCAGGCCTGGGGAGCACGAAGACATCTGCTGGCCGCCGGGCCGTTGGGCCACAACAAAACAACCTGCTGCTAACACACTCTCTCTCGCGCGCGCGCACACATGTACAAACACACACTGATGCACGCTCACCACACAAACACTCTGCCAGCTTTTCACACTGCCTCTCCAAGCTTGATATAAACAATAGGGCTTTTGTGCTTTCTCTCAATGCATGTTAATGGAGGAATGGGCGTTTTTGTCTTTTCTTTTTTGAAACAAAAATCTTTTCAATTAAAATTGGCTCCTGCCCTGGATATAATAAGGCTAATTTGCTAATTAGTACCATTAGTTAACGACAGAGGATCGGAAACGAGCCGGGATCTAGGGCTCGGTGTATTGTGCTTGAGTCGATCATGTTTGCTGTCTTGGAGAGGAACCATACAAGCACATTATACATTAACTTGTGTTAGAGCAGGCCCACGTGATTTAGTCACACAGGATACATGTAATTATAACTGCAGCACAATTGTACTGTATTCTGCTTGGGATATGTTTTTTTTTTTACTTTGCTCTTACCTGTAAGCAGCAACACCAACTTGTTAAATATGTACAACAAGCAGGAGTATCAATTTCACAATCTCTAATGGATTTTATTTTCAGTGCTAATTTACATCTCATTTTATTTCAGGTGGAATAGATCATTTTTGCTTTATTTTTAGTTTTATTAAATGCATGTTCACCTTTGAAACATATTAATATTATATATCTTAAAGGAGAAATGTGTAAGACCCTAGAATTCAAAAATGTGTATTGCAGCCCAAACAGTGAATAACCGTTGTAGACGGTATATCGGTACGGTACGGTATTGGCTGAATCCCTATTTAATTCTCAATCTGAAAGAGTCCAGCATGGAGTATGGAGTTCAGTGACTGCCTGCCAAACCCCATGAAACATACTGTTCAATTTAACTGTTATTACTCCTTCTGAAAGATTATTAATGATTTTGTTAAGACTCATAAAGAGATACTTACTCATAACTTATAACTGTAATAAACCCAAAACGAGCAAACAAATTGGTTGTTCTGGCCCAAAATGGAAATCTAAAAGACTGTTGGATGTAGCGTTGCTGTCAGGGAAGCAAATATTTCAACTTATCAACTTAACTGTTTCCTTAATCTCTGATGAGATATTATGGTCATTTTATGACTTAGTACAGTAAATATATTACATATTTCTCCTTCAACTTAAAATTTAATTAAATCTCTTTTAAGGGAAATAGAGCAGAAACAATAGATGAGGTTTGATTAAATACTTTGTTGTGTTGCACTCTTTTGCACTGTCCTTAAAATACTGAGTTAAAAAAGGGAAACAGTGCACATCCAGCACATTTCTAAGTTCTAAAGTGTTGAGGTTTTAGTGGAGGGCTCGGGAGCAGAGAGCAGGAGCACGGGGACACAGTGAGGAAGTGTCCTGTGGTTGTGAGTTGTGATGAGAAGCGACAGCTCTCCTGCGGAGCCTGTAAATTGGCTTGGCGTATCACAGACACACAGCCACGCTACATCGCTCAGGTGTCACACCAGGGAAGCCGCTCCAGAAGAAAAATACCTTCCAAGCTCTGACTTTGATGGAGAGTAAACAGCACGACCGGCTTAGTGTTATTGAAAGAGAGAGGAAATTGTATAAGCACATACTCTGTCTGTCTCCAATTCTGAAACATTCTTGGTGGATCGGATGATAGAGTGTAATATCATACGATCACCTGTTTCTGTCTTGTTTTTGTAGCTATGGTGGTTGAGGTGACCTCGAGCTGTAAGGCCTAACCATCTGTAGGTGTCGTATACAACACTTAATTAAAAAAAGGATTGTTTGTGTCATTAGTGAGTGACAGGAGATGACCAGGTAGGATGCCATGTATACAGTATGTTACCATATACTGTATATGATGTTAGGTGATAGCCTGTTGTGGAGATTACAGACCTGGGCAAAAAACTTTATTTTAGAAACAACTTGAGACACCTTGAGGTGCTTCACATGCACTCGATTTAATTAAGTTGACACAAAGTTAAAACACAAATCCTTAAAATAGTTTGGCCATGATTTGTTTTAATTTGCCCTTTTGTTCATTGGATTTAAGACACTGGTTTCTCTTAAATAACTTAAACTTCTAATGCAGTATATATATGCAATTATACAGTATTTAATGGACCAGCGCCTACATTTATGGGGATTTATTGTCAGATTATTGCAGAAATTGATTATAATATTCATAAGTCTGTTTTCATTAGTGTGTAATCACCTGACAATAAGAACTGTTGTGATTTTATTACCTTAGACTGAGCCATACAGAGAACAGGTGCCCACTTCCTTTGGGGCCGCCATGATGCCCCACCATGTTTCTACAGTAGCCCAGAATGAACAAACCAAATTACTCTTAATATGACATTTTGCCTTTTTGGCGGACACCATAGGTTCCCCATGCGCTTGGAAGGTGAGACTGAGGTGAGGTTTCTTTAAAGCTAAACACTAGATAAGCGATGTATCTGAATATGTTATTCGGGAAAGCACAAATAGTTCAATGGAAACATTTTTTTCTGTCCAAAGTTGCTCATTATTATTTGGAAAAAGTCAGCTCAATGATTACCTCTGCAAAAGGTTTCATCTACCCTAAACAGTCACTGATTTAATGCACCAAGATTAAGATTAATTCCACTGATGGATATTTGATACTGGAGTGTTTCTATTTCCAATGTAAAAAAAAAAAAATCTTTAAATTTATAAAACATTTTTTTCAGTTTCTGATTTTTTAATATTCCCCAGTTAAAGGGGGAGGTGATGGTGGACTTCAGACATGTCATAAAACAAGAGAGAGACAGATAAAATGTACAGTATGAGGATGTGGAAATATATTTCTTAATTAATTATATGCCAATATTAAAAAATTTTGACACTTTGAAGGCACAATTGCATTGCTGATGAACATTAGGTTAGAAAATACAACATTTGCCCAAACTAACATGACTTCTTGTATAAACCACATCTTGAACCTTTTGTTGGTTGAACAGATACAAATAATGACATCTCTGTGTACCTCTACGCTAGATTCCACTATGTCCTACACACTGGTCCTTTTAATATAGTAGATTATATATTTTTATTGCCAATGTGTTTGAAGTGATTCAAACTACAAAAAAGCACTATAACCTTCTAGTTCATTGCATCAATATGACCATTTAATTCAGATTTGGGGCTTTACAGTCAGAAAGACAATGAAGTGCATATCTTTTGTTTGATAAGCATTTACAATATTTATATCCAAATCCATGTTTTTGCCCAGGCCTCAGGGAATATTCTGGGAAGTGTTGGCTCAATGGCAGCATGATGAAATGAGGGGAAATACGTAGTTGTGAACGACAGAACCCCACAGTCTCTTATGAACAGTTCCTCTCTGATCTGGGTGGACCCACACAGGGCACTCACAGGACCTGTTTTATTGACACCTGCACCAGGTGCACATCTCACATCTGTTGTTCAAAAGGGGGATGTGTTTGCCGGAATAAATGTTCACAGGAGAAAAGTTGCATCACTGTTGATACACAGACGTGGCTATGACTCATGCTCTCGATGTGTAGGCGTTAACATCCCCTGTTCGAACAGTGTAAATTGCATTTGGTGCAAATGTTTTCCAAATCAGGCCTGTTGTTTAGAGCAGACGTGTTTCCTTGATTAAATGCATTTATGGGCACATAAACCAAGAATAATTGCTATCGAGTTTGAGACTGATGACTGATGACATTAAATCTCTCATATCCACATATGAAATAGCAATCCTGCTCGTCATTTAATGATACCAAACACACAGTGCAGAAGTTTTTCAGGTTGTCAAATGTTAATCAAGCATCAATTGTACCACATTAGGAGACATACTTGTTTCAGAGTTCATGACATTATGGATAAACGTCTCTTTATAGAGTTTGCTGATGAATACACATAACTTCCTTTCCATTATTCTTAACTTGAACACATTAACCCAGAGATTCCCAACCTTTTGAGCAGATGGCCACAGTGACCCCATTCTTACTTTTTATGTCTGGGGGACTTTGTGTTTCATTTTGTTACATCATAATGTCTCCAGAACAGGGCTGGGAAGAGGGAGGAGCTGCTGGTTCTGGACAGTATATTTCATACTCTGGATTCCCATTAAAAGTCTCCCAGTTCATGTCACAGTGCTGTAGGTTTGTGTCATGGTCATCAGTTTGAAAGCTGGTGCAGGCAATTCTGGAGATAGATAGCTGATTGTTGAGTCTCATTATAATATGAAGGGTTGTCTTAAAGACTTTGGTTCTGCAGTGCAGTTTAAAAAAACAACAAAAAAACTCCAATTGTTTCCAACCAGTTTTAGCAACAAAAGCTGAGACGCTGTTTTCAGTTTCTATTGAACAAAGCGTTCATAGACTGATCTGAGAGTCTACAACAGCACAGTCTTATGCTACCTCTTGCGCAATTATTAATGCAAATAACAACATTTTAAGCTATGTGAATGTTTCTTACCAAAGTGCACCTTGGGAGTCATAGTTAACTTCTCGCATTACATTTTGGACCTTTGACCTTTGACTTTTTATCAAAGAACCAGATATTTTCCAATGCATTTTTTTTTTTTTAACAGGTGAATAAACCAGTAGAGTCTTATGTTCATCCAAGCCTCAAAAGATCTAAATGTGAGTCACTTAACATTGTTTATGGAGAAAATAAATAATTCCAGAAAGTCCTCCAACTTTGCACCTCTATGACAAATTTTAAGGTGGTCATATTGGTTATAAAGCAGGACTTCAAATTACTGAACAGTGGAGTCAGTCACTTCAGTTTATTTAAAAATTTTGATGGGGTCACATGAGAAGACCTTAGACTGGGTCAGCTCCCAAGGCTGGGAAACTCTGCATTAACATCACACCTCTAAAATCACATATTCAACATAAATCTCCATGCTGTGACAACACTACCTGAACCATTTCCCACCCAATCCTGTCTCTTCTCTGCCCAACTTCCTCCTCCATGAGCATTTCCATGCCCCGCCCCAGCACTCACCTGAACCTCTGAGCCTGGTGGTGAAGGGGGCCTGGGTATCGGCGATTGGGGGACTGGTAGAGTTGTGACAGAAGGGCTTGGCTGGTCTTCTGGCTGGGGTTGTTGGCGAACTTGACTGTGATTGGCTCGGCGGCACCTGATGGCTTCTGTCCATTCAGGCCCTTGATGGCCTCCTCAGCCTCTATCCTCTTATCAAAGCGGATGAAGCCCACACCTCGGGAGCCACCTGCGGGGCCAGCAGATCACAAACAAACACAGGCCCCTTTTACTTTACAGGGTTTAGACAGAACAGCTGCAATCCATACTTTTGTGCCACGTTTGTGTTTTCCCACTCCAACCGTGTTAAACAACCGCAAGGGTAGTGCAACACCCAGACAGTTTACAGCACGTAGACTGTAAACTGTCAATAAGCTGTCAATTTCAATAATCAAAATCAAAGTCAGAATCTGCAGTTCTACCAATATATTTTTTTTCTTTACAACCACCTACTTGTAGCTTCCAACAAAGAAAAAAAAAACACCATTTCAAAGAGAGACAATTTTTACGAATGTCAGGGCATACAGTAAAACCAGTGTATTAATTTTATTCATTTTTTTTCTCATAAAAGGGGTTTTGAGGTCAATGAGACTTCTTGGATAACTTAAGCTGAGCTAACTCAAAAATGTCTGTAGAAATACTGCTTCCAAACTGCTCTTATTATTGTGAGTTCGCCAAGTCCATCCACCCCTCTCCTTTTGAAACTAAACCTGGTGTGCTGCATTTAACACAAGGATTTACAGTAGGTCTGGGGAAGACGCAAGACAATGACAAATAGTATAACAGTAACACACACACACACACACACACACACACACACACACACACACACACCAGCTGTAGATGGGGCTGTATTGTAGCACTGGCCCTGAGTCGGTTTAAAGCCTAACAGTCCATTCTTCCCTCATGCTATGCTCCAGTCACAGTCAGCCATACACACACTCTTCATGCATTGTTCTCAGTGACATTTGAGCCGTTTCCTTGGAGATATTTTTTGACTGCCACCTGAGAGGAACATTTAGAGATGTGCTTCCTGGGAGGTCCTTTATTGGTGTCTGTGAATGCTCTGTGTACGTAACTGGCTGTATATATATATATATAATATATATGTGTGTGTGTGTGTGTACGCGTGCACTGGTATCTATTAATGGATGCTGTGCCTTGTTTTAATGAGGCTGCCTAGATGGCCCAGAGGATGCTCGCTCAGTGACAGCAGCACTCTGCCGAAGAGACTATTTACATAATACTGTGTGTGCACACAGGCATGTCTTTGTGACTGAGACTGAATAAAAGAGAGGCAGTGAGAAAGAGGGGAATTTTGTGTTTGAGCATCATTGTGTGCAGTCTCTTTCTCACACATAAAAACCCTCCTTATTGTTATTCCACATTTTTGTACATGCCATCCCTCTCCCCATCTCTTTTTTATACTTCCTGTTGGCTCGTCTCATGGCGCTCGCTCCCCTGAATTCTTATTCCGAGAAGCACCTTGACCATCTCACTCCCCCTTTTGTTCTCTTTTTCTCTCCAGGACACAGACAGCACAAGGTTATTTACTTTCCAGCCGAGCTACACAATAAAAAGCTCTTTGAAAGCCAATCATTGATGAAAAATGTCTTATGTCGCCTTAGAAGTCTCATGTAGGACATAAATTTAAGGGAATTTCAGGTCAAGCTTACTATTTTTTGCTTTTTGTCTTTTAAAAAATAATTTACTGGTGTTATTTGTATTATTTAAAAGTAGAATTAGTGCGATTTGTCTGAGCTGTCTGTAAACATACTAGAAAAATAGCTGATTGCTGAGTTTCATTCCTAGGGCATCAAATACAGATGTTTAGGGTTGGTAAGGCTTCCAGAGCACAGCAGAAAATAAGGACATACAGGCAGAGGGCAGGGTCTCTGCAGATACAGTCACCACTTCACACTTCTAGTGGATCATAAGTGATGATTGAAAAGGATTATGTTTATATGGATCTATTTTCTTTCTTTCTTTTTTTTTTGCAGAATGTTATTATGCCATAATATGCCTTCAAAAACATTTTTCCTAATAAAACTAGATTTAAAAATGATATAATACATATATGTCAGGAAGCCAAATTTTAGAAACACAATTTACAGCACTAACACTGTAGTTTTACCTTTTTTTCACTTACTTAGAAGGACTAAGAAGCTCATTTGCACTTTCTCAGCAATTTTCTCGCCTCTTTCAAATACTGGAAGCATTTTCTTAGCTGTCAACATTGCAAAAGGACCTAATTTACTCTAAGCTGTGGTGATCAGTGTCCTCCTGCAGCAGTAAACAACTTTTGGGCGCAGTGGGAACGTAAAACCAATGTGGAAATGGTTGAAATCAGTCCACTCTTTTTAGAAATGTGGTATATTCTCAATGAAAATTGGTAAAAAGTGTGAATGATGACCAGTGTGTTATCACCACGGTTCTGACTTTGCAACTCGAACACAAAGGAACAATCTCACTTAACAATCTTCACTGACCACACACACACACACACAGACACTCCTGAACACAGCATTTTCCTTCCGCTTGTTGGATGATCTCATTAACTTAGTAAATTATTCTGTTTTATTCTCATTTTTTTAACGTTTCTGGCTCCCTCTCCCCTGACAGGCTTTCACAATTTCCCCTTTCTTACTTCCTCTTGTGCCAACTCTGTACCTGTACGTTTTAATTAGCTTGTCAGAAGCAGAAAAATAACAATTCTAATGGGATCTACACAGTGCAAACAACAACCACTGCTGTTCCTGCGGTTTTCTTCATTTATTACTGTAGTTGTCATGCATGTGATGTTTGTGAGGTAAAATGGGGGTCACTGCTGTGTCTGTGGGGAGAGCTACAGTTAGTAACTGTGATTGATGATGGACATTTGCAGTTTTTACGATTTGTAAATTTACAAAATGTAAGCAAAGTAAATTTAAGCTTTTCATTAAAACATCACGCTTCACCTTGATGCATGGAATCGGCCCAATTTCACAACAGTCTACCGCTGTAAGGTGAGGCAAGAGCCTTGCTCAAGGGCACCTCGGCAGTAGTTAAGTAAGAGGAGAGCATTGCTCTTTCACTTCCTCCGCTGAGACGAGCGGAGAAGAGAGAGGACTGTATTTGTCCTTTAATCCTCGCACTTGTTTGGCCTTGAGCTGCTCCTACACTGGTTCTGGCTGGAGGGCCCCTAGACAAATGCTTGGCATACTGATGAAGGCAGCACAAACACGCACACGCACACACAAACACACTCACACAGACTCAAGTGATAACCTGAAGAGGTGCTACTGAGAATGAAGTGTGAAAAGAGGAGTTGATTTGTCCATGATCATTTGCAATCGTCTGTGACCGATTTTCTCTCTCTCTCTCTCTCTCTCTCTGTGTGTGTGTGTGGAGAGAGAGAGATTAAACATTTCTATGTATTTTTGTTTTATTAAGTGTGCACCAGCTCCTCTTGTCCTCGAGTCTGTACAATAGCATTGTAAGGAGGTGAGAGAGGGGAGGTGGAAGTTGACCCCGTCTCCCATTATTCTTCTAACAATACGTGTGTGTGCACGTGTATCCAGTGCAGACTAGAGTGCTCTGAGGGTATAACACAGTTCACATGTTTAAGAATTCACATTCGGAATAAGAATAAGCCACTATCAAGTTCAGGTTGTGAAGTAGAACGGATGTTCTTTTACTGGGACGCAGAAGAGTGAAGTTGAAGTTGAAGGTTGTACTGAAAGTGTATTCTGTTCAGTAAGTCTGGAGTTGATGGATGGAGGAATGTGCAGGAAAAATATGTTATGGTGGTGTGAAATGTGAACTAATATAGATGTAGAATCTGACTTTCCACTTTTTCTTCTTTTTCCTTGTTTTTTTTTTGCTTTGCATGCCTTGGTGTTCTTTACTACCCTGCAAAAATGTGTGCATCTCAAAGTGCTGTACAAATAATTAGTCTTTTAATTATTCCCTTGCTTTTTATGGTCATACATGGCAGTGAAATAAAGAAAGTTCAACTACTTGAGATTAAAAATGCACTTGACTTCATTCTCACTTTGCTGCTAAAGCTGAATGTATCTTAATGTCATAAGGTTCACCAGTCATCACACTGGTGTGTCAAAGACTCCATAACTGTATTTATGTTTAATGTGTTCTGAAGTCATCACATCAAATCAAATCATTGATACAATATGAAATGACAGGAAGACAGAGCAGGATTGTGCGGTGTCTTTACTTTCATCTGTGTTAGTTTTCAGGCATTAGTTTGTTAAAGCGAAAACGAGGAACGTTCATATTGTGTTGATTTTGGAGGCACCTGTGAACAACAGCAGTAGTTTTTTCACCGCCATAACCACAAAATATAACAATATATATGACAAAAGTGAGATGATCTAAACAAAAATCTCCTCCTGCTTCCTTTTAACTGGCAAATGTAACTTAGCATGGGAAAATGAAACACAGGCTTATTTCATCTGATTTCAAGGAGAATCTCTGGTGGCATGCATTAAAATAACGGTATAGAAATAGCCAATCATCTCTTTTGCTTGGGTAGGTCATATAGAGACATCAGTATTAAATTGAGACTGTTTCAAAACCAGGAAAAAACTCCTTGTAGTATCTTTAAAGGATAAGTTTGGCAATCTTCTACAAATCTCATGGAAAGACTTAAACAAACAGTGTAAGTAAGACTTTCAATACTAACACTAACGCCTTCAATACAGACTTTGACTTCTACCTACCTACCCTCAGCACTAAGCCCATATGTTCCTTCTAGTTCCCTCTAGAGCTCATGAATAAGTTACAGCAACAGGACAATGTGGGATTGACCCAAAATGAACTACAGTACTCAGCAAAGCAAAAATGTTTCCTATTGTAACGGTGTGGCTAGGGCTGAGTATTGTTCTTAAATTTTCAAGACCAATACCTTGACTTTGATACCGGCTCCTGAATGATACTTCTTTCAATACCTATTTTATAAAATCCACTTTAACAAGAAGAAAATGACATTAAATGGTCCAATTACTTGCTTCAAAGGAGGAAGCTGGTTTTACTCTGCACAGTTCTCAACCTGGACTAAAATTAAATATTAAGCAGTAACAGTATTAAACTATATACAAATATAAATAACAAAAAGTCAAAAGGAACATTAATGACAAACAGTAGTCTGCATATGCCGAAAAAGAAGAAGGAAATTAATGTGTGGGTGACGTTTGAGGTACTGGGAAACAGTGGCAGAGTGAGTCCTCCTGCTTTCTCTGTACTAAAGAGCAGCTAGCCTGGGTCTGACCGTCAGCCTCAGGCATATTTCTGTATTATAAGCAACACCATGTTAGCCATCAGAAACACTGTCCGCCTCAGCTCCGGGTTATCCACCCCCACTGTGGCGAGGAGAGGATGCGCAGGGGACGATTTGGTGAACAGACTCACCGATGAACTAATAGTATAGGTGCACTGGCTAGCTAACAGGCAGCACAAAGTTAAATATCTGTGCAGATGAATAGCTGGCAATTAAAAAATAAACAATGATCCCCGTCTCAGTGCGTAACATTAACATTGTTTCTTCTGCATGCACCTGTGATGTGTAACATCAGACAGCAAATCACCAGCATTACTAGATCGTAGTACAAGCATGCTGCATGCTCATTTGCTCACTGACGCTGAAGAGAACTGCTCCATATGTATCAAAATTTGGTATCAAATGATGAGGCGTTTTTCAGTACTCTACAAGACTGAACTAATGCTGTTAGTGCCATAAAAGTTTGTTACCGAGCCTTAGGTATGGCTCATTGTTGTGTTTTTTATAGTTGGACAATAATAGAGGTCTATGGCACAGAGAAACAAGTTACAGTGAATGAATTGCTGTTTTTCTCAAAATTTGAAAATATAGAATATCACTACCCTTAAATATTATCCAGGTACTTATCTACGAGAAAAACTAATTGCAGAAGAAATGAATCAACTACTTTTATATAAAAAAAAGTCTGTACCATGAATTTACACTACATGCAAAGTGTATTCAGCTATTCTTCATTTCTACTGCTGTGCCTTATTAATGTATTAAACCTTGAGAAGAGTTTATTTTTCTCCTGTTAAACATTATAACAAAAACTAACTTGCAATCTATGAAGCAAGCTGCCAGTCTAGGGAGTCCAACCTAATGACTGTCCTTTCAACCAGCCCCAGAAGCCTAGGCTACTTATCAACGGCCAGCCAGCCATACAGGCAACATTAGAGCACAATGTACTTACTAAGGTAAAGCAATCTGTCTTTCTCACTCTCTCCCTCTCTTCTTCTCACTCTCTTTTTCTGCTCTCCCTCTCCTCCACAGTAATCAACAGAGGCTTATGTAACTCTCTCTACCTGTGCTTATCTCTCCCTAACACACACCGACAGGCACATTGGCTGCCTTACTAATAACACGCTACCTCAATCTGGGGAGGGGGAAACAGAGGGAGAGAAGGTTGGGGGGATGAGGGGAGCGAGTGCTGGGGGGTGTGGACAGGGCAAGGCGGGAATGAAAAGGAGAAAAGGGAAAAAGAGTGAGGAGAGAGGAAGGAAAGGACAAAAGGAGAGAAGGTGATAGAGGAGAATGTTAGGAGGTGACAGTAAAAGGATGATGATGAAAGGAAACAGTGCTATTCTTGCTTGCTCCTGCCCAAACAAAGCCGCTCTTTCTCTAAAACCCACTATCATTTCCCCAAACACTGACTGACTGACAGAGAGAAATGACTGCTCCTCTGAGGGACCTGGAGAGAGCAGAGTGGTGAGAAACCTGGCTGCTGTGTAATGAAAGACACACTTTCTTTTCAGTTTCATCTAGTGCATTGTATCCTTGTATGCAGGCCCATACACTCACCGAGATAGACTCCGATGCACGCATGCATAAGCAAAATCTGAAACTGTTTTTAGGTACTCTGCTGCTCCATCTCCCATACTTTTATCTTTTACATGAGGAGCTATATTGTGCCAACTGTATCAAATGATTCGACTTGCCTTTCCAAAAGATTTATAACATGGCAGAGGCAGAAAGAAACCTTCTTCCTGCTGTCTTCTAATTATGGGGAGAAAAAAATGCAATGTCCTTGTTTTAAGTAACATTAGTGTGCCTGCGTACAGATGGCGTTTGAAAAAGCAAGCGAGCGGAGAGACGAAGAGACTTTGAAGAGTGGAGGTGCCCTGTGCTTTAGCCTTTGTCAGAGCAGCGCTTCAACCATCTGTCTGATGTGTGTGCGCCCATGTATCGATGTGCATATCTGTATGTGGCTGGGTGTGCATGTGTGTGTTGGCTCCTGCACTCTAAAGATTATGGGGGAAAGAAAAACTAAAGGCAGAGAGACGGGAGATGATAGTACGTACGAGTCAAGGGTGCAGTCATGCCACCTAGAGGGTGCACCTCTCTGCTCGTATTACCTTGACCGTTCTGTTCTCTGCTACTGAACAGGCGGAGAACAGGGATTCAGTGTGGTGTCAGTCTGAAGGGGAACATCCATTATTCAAGTCAAGAGAGGAGAGAACGTACCAACTGTACAGAGGAAGGGTAATTCCTTTGAGAAAAAACAGTGCAAACATGAATGGTGTGAATACAAGAAGGAACCAACAACTAAACTGTGGAGTCATGCAGATTTGGGAGGAAACTTTAGGGCTCCTTTTTCATGCCATTGGAAAGACTAGCAGCACTAGCTAGTGGCATTTCCCTGACCTTGAAATGCTTGTTGTTTTGGTGTTTTTGTACCCTGCACTGCAGGAATGGCACAAAGGTGGAAGGAGAGGCAAAAAGAGACGGGAGTTTCATGCAGATGAGGCAGCACAGTGAGCTGTTGGTGTTTTGGTGAAAATTGGCTTTGATGGTGCACTGAGTGTATGAGGGCTTGATCTGTTTTCAATGTCACTTGAAACACATGATATGAGTTGCTAATTTTAGTAATTTCCCCACTAAGAACAAACTAAATGTTTGACTAAAATGCACAGCTACCGAATAATACTGAATAACATTTTAAAAATTGTCTTCATAAAACATATTCTGAACAGTAGTCAGATTTAAATCAACACCAAAAAATACAAAGTCTCTCCTTGCACATGTAGTTTGACGTATAGCTGTTTAACAAGCTCTGTCTGTTTACTTCCTGTTGATGCTATAGTAGTAGTAGTAGTAGTAGATGATAAAATGACTGTTTCTGGTTAAACAAAAAGGACCTTACTCTTTAACAAAAGTGTCCTTTCCATGATGTTGTCAGATGCTTAGAATAACAATCTGAGCTTGTCAGTGGCAAAATAGGCACTTTTAGTGGATGTATTTTGACGGTGCCCATAAGGATTGATGTTGCATTGCAGCCTGTTTTGCCAGCTGCAGTTTTCATCTTCATTCAACTTTGACAGTAACAAAATAAAACTCACCAAAAATGTCTCAGCTCGTCTTTCCACTGTTCCAACAACCATCAGACGGTATTAAAACTTTCTCTTCAGTCGATTAAATCATCTTTTAAAAAGCCACACTGAGTGCAGTCTTATTATGCATGTCAATGAACACTATGTATTTTGAGTAAATCATATGCAACCAACACCACGATCCAGCAGAATATTGTCAAAACTGTCTACGCTCCATACACACACGAAACCAGTCAGTTATAACTTCCTGGGGACACTTTTGACTTGCTACAATCTGTTTGTGTCTGTCCTCATCTAAAAATACCAAATTACAAGGGGCGACAGCTGTGTGCTTTCTGGCTTTCTTTCCAAGTTATCTGGCAAAAAGTGGTGTTTCAGTTATGACTAAAATAGCTTTGGTTAAATATTATGGGGGTGAGTCATGACGCAAGTAATCTTCAGACAATTTTGGCAGCAGTGCCATTATTGTTGCATGTAAACATAATCAATTTTATATAGCCTCCAAACAACTCAGTTCTGCACACATCAGTTCCTGTGTTGATCACTCAGTCCAAATAAAAATGTACAACGTTGTGCACACCAAACACGACATGACTGGACTGTCAATACCTCCATAAACATAAATCCAACTTTAAAAGGCACATCATGTGCTTCGGGCAGCATATTTGTAATGCAGCATGTTTGAACTTCTCAAACAATGTAGTGTTTTTCTGTCTTGGAGGAGCAAGGCAGATTTTTTTTTTCCTGAAAGCTCAAATATACAGAATAAAACTTGGCAGTAAATAATACCAGAGTGTCTGAAAAGGTTTCAAACATGGATGCCTCATATCAGCAAAATTTCAAGGTAACTCAACCTTGATTTAATGCTATTTTGATCAGGAACAACCTGCCTATCATAGAACTGTAGCTCGATGCCAGATAACTATTCATTCAGTGTGCAAAGCAAACTTGTTATTAGTAAAACTGGCAATCAAAATCACAAGTCGTATGATGCCATGAACGCTTGTGACTTGTTACCATGGGAATCTTTCCCATCGCTACCTTCCATCCAACATGAAGGGAACTCAGCATCAGCCTTTTCACAGCCAATCCTTACACACACACACTGAGCAGCAATTTAGTTTCACATCAGAGCCAGCGTTTGTAGAAGCCAAGTATGTGGATCGATTGTATTTGCAGTCATTGATCAGGTAAGCATTGACCTCTGCTTGCACACAGGTCCGGGATGGAGAACTAGGAATAGCCAACTATTGATCCAAAGCCGTCTCTGATATTATATCTGTGTCAAATTGAGGCTAGTCCAAACCAGCTGTCAGAGCACAAGATCATGGCCTGGCTGCCTTCCCTGAAGGTTAGAGAGAAAGGAGGGAGAGGGAAGCTGGCCTGTGCTATTTTCCACTGATAAAGAGACAAAATATGCTTATCCATTCAGAAGGAATCGATGGGCAAAGGAAGGGAGAGGGGACAGCGAGGGGACAGAGGAAGAGATGGAGAGATATCCTTGTCAAGTTGATGTTGTATTCACTCTCTGAGTCTCTGGGGCAATTTGGCGGTTTTAGTGGATTTAGTTTCAGCCGCCTCTGACTGTGAATGATGCTAACAGTGATGTTTTTAAAGTTCCTTCTAGTCCTTATGAACAGAAGAGTGACTGCAGGGTGCATCCTGTTGATGAGGAGGTCATTTAGAGAACAGACTTCATGTTCCCAATTTAGCAGAGTAGGAGCTGGGGATCATCAGCCCATCTGCCAGTGGTCACTGGAGAACATCCGTTACTTCAGCAACTTTATGTAGCATTGCTGTTTCTATGTATTTCTGTCTGTGCATCACTCCTCCCTACAGACTACTCCATTTCTGTGGAAGATGTTTGGGTGTGTCACTTGAGAGACTGTGACTCACAGAGTGAATTGGATTTTAGGCCCTGATTAGGTCCCTAATTCAATAAAAATCGGGACACTGATGACCTGTGACACGACTTCAAGGCACCATGATAATGATGTCATATAAACAGCATACAGTAAGACTTAATGTAAGTAAAAAAACACATAAAAATACGAGTACTTCTTCTCAGTGGGGATGCCATGGTGAGAAAATTTTCTCACTGCTTAATAAACAGACATTACGTGATATTTGTTGATGATGCTCACTCACTTTCATTTTTGGATCTTCCCCTTTTGGTGCCTACAGAGAGATTTCAGCAGTCTTATAAGTTTGCTGATACATTGTGTGACATGGATCTAATAAACTTGGATACAAAGTCAAGTTTGATGTATCTAGACTGTAGACCTGATGGTGGGTTACAA
Organism: Lutjanus campechanus; assembly: GCA_027495735.1. Lineage (NCBI taxonomy): Eukaryota > Metazoa > Chordata > Actinopteri > Lutjaniformes > Lutjanidae > Lutjanus > Lutjanus campechanus. Next base: position 33,918 of record JAJHUR010073557.1, read on the forward strand.
TGAAGTCAATATGCAAGAAAACATCATGAACGTACGTCATCCATGTGTGCTGCTATAGCGGTAAACAATGAAGCTAAGCAAGAGTTGAGCCCTTGTAATAGTGGTATTTATGTGTATGGAAAAAAATCCAAAGAAGAAGAGGAGAAGAATGTGGACCCAGCCAACTTGGGACACCAATTTTGCAAAGAGAGCTTGAGTACCTTTAAGTATTTTTTAGCTTACATAAACATACATCAATTGTGTCATTTCATGCTACATTCCTATTGGTTGGTTGGTTAACCTAGGTCATATTGCTTAATGGTTATTCTAAATTACTGACATTATCTAAATTTTGTCCCAGGCTATTTTTGGTTACAGGACTGTGAGAACGACTGTCTTTGAATTTCTCTTAAAGTGCGAAATAGGACCATCATTTCTTTCACATTGGTCATCTTTTGTTTGGGACAGCCCAAAATCACACAGTGTACACCCGGATTTATTATCAACCAAACCAATCCTCTGCTCAAGCTTTCATTGGGGGGCCCATTTTGGCAGCCTTGCTCTTGTCATGTGCGTAAAGTTGGGCATTTAGATTAGAGGTGCTGCTTCCAGGTGCTGCCACCTTCATCTTAGCATTGGTTTGAAGCACGAAATATTGCCAAATAGGTGCTTTTGCTTTTTGCTTTGGTAAGTGAAATTTAACTCCTGCTAATTCTGCTGCTGCAAATTGTAATTGTAGCATCCATCCTTCGATTAAGCATTGATGAAACGCTTAGTATTTTACAAAATAGAGTATTTTAATTTGCTGAATGTGGGCACTAATGTGAAAATGAACTACATGTGTGTTATTTCTGTAAAAACAAAACAATCGACTGTAACTATAACACCTACTAGTGCAGAAGGTCTACTTCTCAAGGGACTTTTTCAACTGGTGTCACCGCGACAATACTGCCATTAATACATCCTGAGGCTACTACGTGGACAGTGCACCACTTTCTGGATCACAAACCAGTCTGACAAACACCACAAATCTGTCTGTCTCCCTCTGTCTCTGCCGCTCCTTTCTTGTTCTGTACTTACATTTTTGGCAGTCACAGGAGAGTTTTAATTTGCAGCCCATTTCTCTCTTAATGGCAGCGAGTGTGTGGGTGTGTGTGTGTTTCTCTTGTGTGCGTATGCCTGTACAGTAACTGAGAGAAGAAAAAAGATGAGTCAATGATGCCAGCATACTACTCTCAGGGCCCTTCTAAAGTCCTCCATGTTTTTAATCACCAGCAACTCTAACATCTAATTGATCATTAACATTTCTCCTGCTGATCCTTATCCCTCTGGGGACACCTTGCAGAACATCTCTCTCACATTATTATCATTTGTGTCCGTGTTTGTGTGTGTGCAGATATGTGTGAATGTTTGTATGTCTCAGTTTTAAAGCAAGCAGGTAGTTAGCAGGTAGGGTGGTAGTCAGGACAACAACTAATCTAACAGTGTAGTGTTTAAACACTGCCTGCTCAATGTATAAAAGAGTGTACAGACCAGAGGTAATCCAGTGCCTACAAGCTATGAGAGAAAATATGTGTGTCTAAATATGATAGTTGTAATTTAAAAATTAGTTATTTTCCCCAAAACTCTTCTCTTAGCCTGAAACCAGGTGACGCCACCAACTCTGTTTAAGGTGGTTTCAGCTGGCACTAAAGATCAGCCAATAGCAGGTTTAGCTAGAAGCACTATTTAGATTAAATAAGTTGGTTTGTTTTGTAATTGGAAGTAATGGAATTAGAAGTAATTTTCTGTGCATGATTTGCAGTTTTGAAAATTGCTTCAAAAGACTGGCAGTGTAGTGTATGAGAGAGACAAATGACGTTTTCCCTAAATCCTTCAAATTAATGCACCAAATTTTGACACTTGTTTTGGAAAAAAGAATGATTTTTCCATAGAAAACTGCAAAGTATGGTCAGGAATCATTAACACTACATACAAGAAACCATTAAAATTATTTAAATTTCTATTAAAAAAAAAAAAAACATAGTAGTGATAGCGCCAAGCCCAAGATTTTCTGTAGATATTGTGATAATATCTATCGTGAATTCTTTGGGCCACAATAATAAAAATATTGTAAAATATGATACTATGACAGCCCTAATGTGAAATAGCTTTTTTGGGAGCATTTTTCTTTGATCTGGGTGTTTGTATTATTCCCAGTGGTGGAAATGAACTGCTGCAACACTTTTTCTGGACATGCTTGTGAGACCACTCCACCTGAGCACCACCTGTGTTGAGATTTGTTTTACTCATGGTATGTGGCATGAGCTGGGAAGCTAAAACAAAAAAAATCAGAGATGTGCATGCGGCTGTGGTTGAACAGATATATTTTTCTGCTGCCTTGCTGTGTGTTGTATGACTATCCCCTGGTCCCCTGGGTCCCCTATGTCTAAGAAGTAAGGTGGTATGACAGGTCTGTTAGTAAAAACAGATTGAGAGGAGATGTGCTCACTTCATCTAAATGTGTGTTGATGAGGGCAGAAATGGCCCTATCTTTTTTCCACTTCTCCCTTCTGCTGCCCTCCTCCTTAGCTCTCCCTTCACTTCCTCCCTCTTCTCATTTCCTTTCCTTCCCACGTCTCTGCTCATCCAAGCTCTCTGTTACTTGCTTTTCTTTCCATTTTCTCTGCCTCCTCCCCTCCTTGTCTGCATTCCCCTCCATCTCCTTTTCTCCTTTGTTTTCCTTCCCTCTGCTTTCCCCTCTCCTCTCACCCTCTCTCTCCTCATCTGCTCAGTGTGTACAGACAGGCGTGCACTTCACCGCCAGCAGTGATTTATTCTGCTTAGGCAAATGAGTGTGGCTTACAGCATGCTGCTCCCTTTCTGCTTCATCAGTACACATTGCACATAACACTGGAGCAGGTTGCAGCCTGTAGGCACACACACAACCCCTGAAATGGATCTAAGAGACACGCTGGAGGGGTTCTTCTGCAACACAATGGGCTGATGTGATTCATTCCTGTGTTTTGGATGTAGTGGAATGTGTAATTGAGCATGTATATTACACAGCTTGTGCCTCGCATGTAATCATTGTTTTTACCGCGGCGCCCTCAGCTGGGGCCATGGTCAGAAAAAACTGCCTGTTGAGGTCACTCACTCACTCAGTAGGCAATGCTTGGTGGACAATAAGGCTGCCAGACAGGGTTGAAATCAATGTATTATGATATTAACACAAACAGTAGGGACAAGAGTTGAAAATTAGCATTAGCTAAAAACTCTGTGCAACACATCAGTTTAATGCTCTGTTTGAAACTATGTTAAACTGCATCACCCTTATCAAGTAAACTGAATAAACTGAAGAATAATTCAATAGTGGCATTTATCAAGATACTGTGCATATAAAATCATGTATAATATCTAACTGTATATATCTAATTGATGTACAGTGCAATCAAGTTTTAATAAACCAAACATTTCCAGAATCTCAAAGCTTTTATCAACACATCTAAATTGTTACTATAAAGGCAAGTGTGACTTCATTTAATACCCAAAGTAATGAATGTACAGTACATTGTCACTTTGTTCATTTTACTAGCTGTTCATAATCATTTTGTATGTTTTCTGCATGAGTATTTAATGCTTGCTGTATCAACAGAGGACTCATCTGGCTATGAATGACAAATATGATGAGAGGATTGTTTCATTCATAATATTAAGAAAGGTCTGGTTTACATGGTGATTGTGTTTACGAAACACAAGATAATGTCAAGCCTTTATCAAGCAGTATTCACATTCATGCATATTCCTAACCCTGAAAACATAATGGGTAAAACTCTATTAAAACTCTACTGAAAGTCTAATTGATCTAATCTAAATTTATCTAATTTCAATTTCAGTAACTTAAATTGTTGTAAAAAAAAAAAACATCATCATATCATCACAATACAATTTCACTGACACTCAGTTATTAGCATGTGTGAGAGTAGTGGGAGGAAAATATAATTTATTTGCAATACGTTTTTAATTTGGTTGACTATGGTCTACCATGATTCTTTCACTACACACATATATTCGATATCCTTTGCAGGGTTTATGCAGTTTTCAGCAAGTTAAATCTTAGATTTTTTTAAACTATTGACTGTTTTAAGACCATTGTGAATGTAATTTAAGCCTTATTCCTTTTAAGCCTTAGTCTTTACTGGTTCGAGGTTAACTTTGTTTTGTGGCTGTTACGATGTGATCAACACATTTCCCCCCAGAAAACACATTTGAAATCAAAACTGACAACTTTATAAAAGTAACATTAGCTCCATAATTAAATTGGTAAGACCTTTCAAAATTGTATTCAAGACATATTAGTTACTTAGAGGCCTAACATTCAGATTACTGGATTCAAGACTTTTAAAGGACCTGCAGTGACCCTGTTTTGTTCAAATACTTTGCTTACTGCTTTCCTCCAATGCCTCACTACCTATTAACACATACAGAGCAAATGTTTTCAGTATGTCACTTTTTGTCAATGATTTATATGCTCAGTTGGTCCCTCATTTACACTGCTTTTATGCAAAGGTGCAAGAGGGTCCAGTTCTCTGTATAAATAAACACATTTAGTGTGAATACCACTGACACATGGTGCTAAAATAAACTGGAGACCTACTTAACTGAGTTTACTATTTTACAGTTTCAGCAGTGACAAGCGCACAGAAATGTGTCACTTCCAGCTGCCATGTTTGTTTGGCTGAAGAAAATGTGTTGCTACTTGAGAAACGGGTAAAATAATCTTCTATAATCTGCTGTTATTGGTTTTTATTCATCTCTTTTTGAAAAGCAGTTAGTTAGATGTATGAATCAAACGCAATTATTAACTAAAATTTAACAACAATGATGACTTAAGAGGCACAAATTATGACCTAATATTGTACTGATATGTATATGCAATATTTAGATGATCACACAACACACAAAAAGAGAGACCTTTGACAAACCACATAATCACAACAATCAGGGACAAACTGTGTATTGACGTACATATACGTGTGTGTGTGTGTGTGTGCTTATTGTGTGTGTCTGTGTGAAAGTGTAAAGTTCGAGGAGGCGCTGCCCCATGGATACCTGTGACCTGGTCGACAAGGATGCGGGAGGTGATGATGCGTCCGTACTGGGAGAAGAGCTGCTCCAGCTCCTTCTGGGTCATAGTCTTGGGCAGGCCGCTCACATACAGGTTGGCGTCACGGATGGAGGCTGAGCTGGGTCGTGCATATGACACCTGTGGGAACACACAGTCTTAGGGCGTGTATAAATAAACTACTTTATTACTCATTAACATCCCGAGGGGTTAAAATCTAAACAAGATTAAAATGTGAGTGGAACAAGGATTTTCAGTGTGTGTGTATGTGTGTGTTTTAGATGGGCAGGGGTGTGGGTCACTGGATCCTCAGGGAGGAAAATGTGACTTTATTTTCTTAGCACACCTTGCCGTGGGGATTATCGTTGTCAGGAAAAGATTTAGCTGCTTAGAACACTGGAGAGATAACACTTGAGTCGTTTGCCGGGGGAGGCAGAGGAAACTTTGTTCCCTTGAGTAGAAACCACAGGTGTTTTACTTTGAAAAGACAGCTCAGGTAGCCAGGGGAACAGGATTAATAGTATTAGGACTTTGCCCAAAAAAGTCTCTTTATTCACCCTATTGAATTCAAGCACTATTCTGGGCTAAATGTGCATGGATAAAAGAGGTAAGAGTTAATATGTTGTGTTTGCAGATGTCTTTTTTTCAGTCGGCTTTTAAATTAACACATTAGCAGTGAGCAAGTAAGCAAAAGCCTTTAAGCTTTTCACCAAGTGCCATTTAGCCTCGTGAACCCTCAAGAGTGAATTTCACTGTTTAGTTTTATTAAGCAGGTATACAATCTGCGTAAAACCATTAACATTAACTCTCTACTGCAGAGCATCTGCATCTGTCCTGCACTTCTCAAAGATTAGCATCAGGCGTTTTTTTTTTTTGCCGTATCCCTTCTCACTTTTCTTATAAATAGTCTGCTGTAAAAGCACATACAAGCACACATATACTCACAAAAGCACGTGCACATAAATCCATTACATTTTTGCCCTTGCAACACTCCCCTGGTCAGCAATCTCGCAGAGGGAATAAAAAGACTTTCTCACCCACACAATTTCACCCAGTTCCTCATTGTCACACGCTGCTCCTCCTCCACACATATACATTAACACTTATGCAAAAGCACATCTATTAACATGCATACACGCAGCTTTTAGTTCTATTTTCCAGTTATTCATATTCTTCTTCCTCAAATAGGGCTGGGTGATATGGCTTACCAGAAATATCTCAATATTTTTAGACTCTTCCACGAAATACGATATATATCTAGATATACACATTCTGTCTAAAATGACAAACTGTAAATTCTCAAATATTGCAAACATATAATGATCTTACAAAACATAATGCTTTGCTGTAGATTAAACTGCCCGACAGGAAAAGACAACACGTATGCCATATCACAATATCAAAACTCTAAGATGATATCTAGGCTTATATCACAATATAAGTTAAGTTCAAATAACATAAACTTAATATCCCACAGGGGGGGACTTGTTACAGCGACTCCAAGATCAGAAGTAAAGGTAGAAAAAAAGAGTGACTGATAAATAGAAATACAAATAAACTGAGATTAAAAATAGAATAAAAATATAATAAAATAACATCAAATAAAAACCCCATACACAAACTATATACATGATATACACCTTTCACTTTTTACAGACATATGGATGATTGTGCAGGATAATTGCACTTGCGTAATACACAAATGGTGTGTAGCATTATACTATGATAAAATATTGCCTTGTAAAATGGATAATTGCACAGAAACACAAGCAACAAATTGACCGGGTGGTTTTACAGTATGAATAGATATTATTGCACAGGATGATTTCACAGTGCAATATATATATATATATATATATATATATATATATATATATATATAATATGTCTATGAATGTGTGTGTGTGAACTTGTATTGTATCTGCTGCACACCAAATCGCCCTTCGGGGACAAATCAATAAAGTGAAGTATAAATACAGTGTATTGTACAGGGTTAAAGCTATGAAAGCTTAACTAATATAAAAAACTAAAAGTATAATTAGACTAGAGATAGTATACCAGATGATGTAATACATAAAAAGGTTATATATCTATAAGAACAATTGAAAAGTGTACATGAATTAATAATGTGCGATAATATGGAAATAATGATATACTGCCCAGCCCTAACTTAGAATATACTGTGAATGTCATCCCTGATGGTGCAAATGGGTGGAACTGAGTAACTGGTTTTACTGTGCTGTGCAGCTCCCAGCAGTAGCTCTCTTCCAGTGAACTTTTACTTGTCAAACGTTGTCCTCAACATCCTCATGTGTAGACCTGATTTTGCTCCAGCAAAAGTTGCGTAAATCCCATTACTACTGCTGCTGACTGGAGCAGCTTTCCCTCGCAGTACTTTCATTACCTCTGACATGTGGAGACATAAGCCATCAAATAAGGTTAAAGTCAGGCAAATATGGTGGATATGCAGTCATATCCTTGAGCAACAGCATGGAAATCCTGCTGAAGTCTAACGGTGGGAGAATGGGATTGGGAACAGCTGGCTTTCCCCATGTCTCACTTTTCTTTCACACATCTTCCTCTCCGGCCTCTCTGCTTAGCTCCTCTGTCTTCCTCTTCCTCTCTGCGTCTCTCTTCTTTTTTTTGCTGCCTGGGTCTTTTCCTTCTGCTTCCTTCCTGCACGCTGCCTCACTAAACCTTTTTCTCTCTTCCAGATTCTGCCTCTTTTTGCTCCTCTTTTCTTCTCTGTGCAGCTCTCCCTCATTTTCTCTCCTTGTCAGCCAACTCCAGATGTCTAATCCATCAACACCTCCTCAAGCTGTGAGCGGTATTGTGTACAAGTGTGGAGTGGTGCATGTGTGAAACAGCGCGTGTGTGTGTGCGCAAGTGTGCGCACAGGAAAGTTGGGAAAAGTGTGTGAGATTATGTGCATGCATGTCACTGTGAGCTCCTCTCACCTTTGGCATGCTGCTTCCCCTCACGCCTCAATAAGAAAGCAGCATCACTGACAAAATCTGAGGTGTCATGGTGGAGGAAACCGCAGCAGCGAAACCAACTCAAACACACTACAGAGAGACACATCGCCCGAGAGCATGCGAATCTCTGGGCCAAGCGTTTCCTCACAAGTGTAGTGGCAGAGAGTGGGAAGGGTGTGACATGAAAGAGCGCCAAACTTAATTTTAGAATTACCGTGCTGCCTTTTAATTTACCTTGTTACCTTTAGGGTATTTTAGTCTGTTGTGGAGAGAGAAAGCAAGGAAAGAGAGTAGTGGGAGGGAGGAAATGAAGTGTGAAAGAGTGATAGCGCCAGACAGAGATGCAGAGTTGTCTTCTGTCATTATGGAGACTGCATTTATCTCAGGAACAACTTGAGGCAACCTCTTGTGTCATGAGAGTGTGAGAGTGAAAATCTGTGAACTCAGACTGCTACACTCAATAAAGACCTCATGAATTTCACACTTCATAAATGACCTTCAACTTCCAGTTTTTATGCCGAAAAAGCCTATTTCCACTTAAGTCTCCATGTTGGCTGACCTGCTTTGTATTGTATTGCTCACATGTGGTAAGAGCAGTGCTCTGGTAATGCACACCATATCTTTTAGCTTGTCCAAACACTTGAAATCATTGCTCAGTGAGAGCTCTGCTTTGCTGAAAATGGCGGTCGCAATGATGGAATGATACTTGTGCAAATGGACAAGACACACAAATACAGGCACTGACCATCTTAATTTGGGTGGCTGTGGCTTCTTCCACTAATCTGAAGATCACTATAGTTTTACTGCTGCTAAAGTAAAAATAATAACCTCAATGCAGAGTTGCAGTGAAAAGAGAGGACAAATGCGTGCTGTGTTTGACTTTGAAGCACAAACACTGTGTGGTACAGAGTCTTAAGGAAAAGAAAGGAAGAGCGGCTGATTTAAAAGCTGTTGCTTTCGCCTCCATTGGCTGAAATCCTGTAGGCTGTGACTTTGGGCATTTTCAGTGCTGTTAATGGGAAACTGGGCATGCTTGTCATCATAGAAATAGATCATAAGATTGTGACGTTTACTGCAACCATGGTGATATTTACTATCTTTAGACATTTGATGGGCGTGTCAGAGGTGTACCCAATCACCAGTGACATGTATATAAACACAGCTGTATTAAAAAGGCAGTGGTGGGCTTGCATACACAACACAGTGTTGAACACAGCACCATCTCCATTTACATAAACATTTAACTATGTTTTTGCAGGGATAAACATGGCGCAGCTCTGTCTCTTCACCTGCCTAGTATTATTATACTGTGTCAGTGTTGTCAAAAAATATCAATATATCAATAAATACTGATAATGAATATTTGAAATGCTTTCAATACTTATTTTTCACAGTACTGATACTCTGGTGCCAGCCACACTTTGACAGTGAGTTGACACACACCACTGCATCTCTTATCATGTAATAACATTCTTATATTCATATTTTAACAAAAAATCTAAACTTTTATGTCCTCAATGTTGAGTCAACTTTTCCCTGTGGTATTGAAAATGGTAGTGAATATCGATATTTTTCAAGGTATTGTAGCTAGGTATCAAAGTGAGAAATTCCAGTGTGGTGACAACACTACACTGTATAGTACGTAAATACAGTATATGTAGTTTTCATTTGCTCTTTCATATAGCAAAAGAATTTCTTATCCAGACTCGATTGATCGATAGAATAATCTGTAGAATACTCGATTCCAATAATAATAGATAGCTGCAGTCCTAGTTGGCACCTTGCATGTAGACTCTCCCATCAGTGTATTAATTGTGTGTGTGAATGGGTGAATGCTGACATGTAGTCTAAAGTGCTTTGAATGGTCAGAGGACTAAAAAGGCTCTCTATAAATGCAGTCCTTCTGCCATTCATCAACCCATCATAAACATCAAACAAACTGAAATGTACACACACATTCGCTAATACAACACAAGCAGAAAACACATAGTATTACTCCCTATCTTTCTTTTGTTCTGCAGCATAAGTTAAACAAGAGCCAGGATGCCGTGCTGAACCAAGGCCGGTCAGGCAGCGTACTTTGTCTAGTGAATGGAGGGATTCTCACAGGGATTCCCCATTCACAACTACAGACTAATCCCATCCTATTAGATTAGATTAGATTACATTAGATCAGATTAGATCAGATGACAGAAAGCGAGAATCCAGGGATTACCACAGAGCAACAGATTACTGCCCAGCTTAAGAGCAACAATATATCAGCAGGCACAGAGCAGAGGGGGCGGTGGTAGAGGATATGAAAGAGGAGAAAACAAGACGAGGGGGAAGATTGATCTGTTGTTACCCATATTCAAAAACAACTGCTTGTGAGGTTTAATTTTTACTCTTCAAAACATGTTTGGAGGAGGGACAGCACGGTGCTGGCACTGATTTATCTGTCTTACCTCTGTGACAACCACCAACAAGCCTGCACATTAGTCATGCCATTAAAATGCAATAACAGAACCCTCAATTATTTTGGAAAACATGCAATGATTGACGTGTTTCTTCCCTTTCACTCGCAGATATGTATATAATTTCACCTTTACATGTTGACATTTGGGAAGTAATTAGCATATCAGCCATAGTCACAAGCTTTTTAATGTGTCTCTTTGATTTAGATGGTCTTTTTATTTCTGAGGCTCATGCATGTTAATCCCATCTTGCCCTCCAGCTCATTCACTAACAGCATCACTATCTAAAAGGGCTTTGAGAGAGAAGAAAGCAGCCTTATACTTTAAGTTTAGAATGACCTCACAACTTTATCATCGAGCATTTCATTTTTCTATTTTGCAGAAATGCCTTTCAAATATTTAGATGTTCGTGAAAAATACTGTGTGTCTGTAATGAAAACAAGTATGGTGTGATGACACCGTGTCAGTTACCTTGATCGTTTTGGTCTGAAGTCTGAGTCCATTTAACGTGTTGATGGCTTTCTCTGCGTCCTTTGGATCGATGTAGTTGACAAAGCCGTAGCCCAGACTCTGTCCTGAAATGCCAGACAGAGGGAAAGAAAAAGCTTTTAAAATGTTATCTCGATTCAATAATTCTGTTTCTTTGATTTGCACACTGACAACACGGAAACATCTTAATTCATACTCCTCATCCATTTATCCAAGATTTGAGGAGACGGAGAGACACCTGATCATTAGACGAGGAGGATAAACACTTTGTCCATTTAAGTTTGTAATATGGCACCATATTTTTTTTTACTGATTAATAATTATTCTCTCGCTTCCATACTTGGAATCTTGTTCCAAATATTTGTATTGTAAGTATTTGTGCAAAAAGCATTTTTTACAGACAGCTGCTTCAATTTCTCCAATTTAAGATATAAGAGAGACAAATGGAAGAGAAGGAAAAAGGATAAAAAAGGGGGGAATACCCATCTAACTACCGTTCACCCACCCTAAGTTTGCGTTCAGTTTGTGTATTGTTCAAGAAAAGAAATAAATAGAATTTGCTGAAGGCATCATTTAAGATAAACCTATTTCTCTCCAGGTGTAATCAGTTAGTGCTGTGATCCACAGCTTAACTGGAAGAACTCATACTTGGAATCTTGTATCATCTTGAAATCGTTAGTAGTCTAAGGGGAATATCTAATGTTACATTTAGATCACTAATATGGCTGTGTGACTCATTGACCAGAGTTTGACCCCGAGAACCTTTGTCCCTCCTAAAACTGACAATGATAGCCAGCCCATGCTCCCATCCATAGACATATCTCGCATCCTTTCCTGGAAAATCCTTTGCAGCATCTCTTCATCACTGCTGACAAGATCACAGTGACTCCTGCCCGGAGCGCCGAGAGTCTTGGTGTGACTTTTGTCAACCATGTGTCATGTGAAGCTTGCACTGTTGCCACAACCCTGCAGATTTGTTCTCTACTACATGTGATGAATGAGACAGCCGCTTTCCAGGTCATTGTACCCTTTGAGGCGGGGTTTCCCAAACTTTTTCATGTCAAGAACCCCTGCAATAGATGCACAGGATTTTATCTTAATGGAGAAATATATAATATATGTACTGTACCAAATTATAAAATGACCATGACATGTCACCAGAGATTAAGGAAACGTAAATATTAATAATAATATCAATATGTAAATGGAGTCTGGCAGGCAGTAAGGCAGGCGGTCACTAAACTCCAACTCCAGACTTTTGGGGAAACTTTAGCTTTACAGCTTTAGAGACAACTGACAGTGATAAATAGCTGATCAGCTTCATGTGTAGGACTTGTTGTTGCTTGTTATAAGTATAATATTGTGCTTGTCTTGCGCTTATGCAGGTTGAGTGTCCCTGCAGCGTGCAGGCAAACCACCAGAGTTTCCAGTATAAGAGGAGGGGGCAGGGGGAAGCAACCTGCTTCAACCATCCATGATCAAATATTAAATAGGGTTTCATCCTATTTAATATACTGAGGTAATAAAAGTTAAAATATTCTATTCCTCATTTTGCTGAGGACCCCCTACAACCTACTCAATGGCCTGTGTTGGTCCCCAGCCGCCTGTTTGAAAACCACTGCTTTAAGGGAGTATTTTTACTTCTCTATCCATGTAATACAAATATAAAAATATAGAATTAATGTAATACAATATATAAAAAGATCAGCTAACTATCATTCAAGAGATAACCCTGGTCAAATAACAGTAAAAAGGTACTTAACGGGTGAAAAGAAAACATCTCTACCTGATATGTCATGTCATAATAATAATCTTGGTGAATAGGAAATGTGCTGTAGATGAAGACTCTGATCCTTGTACTGCTCATTATTGGTTGCTCGTTATATTGGCGATCTCTGAGCTTGAGGGAATTTATTCTATGATGCATTCATTTTAAGTTGTTCAAGACAGAGGTGTCAATGTCTGAATGCCGAGAACATGTCATAAATTAAACTCAAATTCTCCCTGAAATGCCCCAGCAAATAAAGTATCACAGTAAGTACAAAAAACATATTTGTTACTGTCTTTGCAGCCGTGCAAAAAGAGAGAAGAGAAAAAAATACCACCCCCATTTCCCTCTAAGCTCAAAGTGTCTTAGATAGCAGACTCCCTTTGAGTGTGAAGCAGGCCTGACATCTCCCAGTGTTTCCCCGACAGATCAAGCCTTTCAACAGGCGTAGGACTTTAAGAGGACGCCTCCAGCCATCAGGGCCTTCAGTCGGCTAGTTTTCAACAAACAGCCTCGATCCACTAACACCACACACAAGCACAAAGACTCCCAGTCAGTTTAAGAGGAGCAGCATGCACATATTCACGCTAATAGGAACAGACAGCGGTTAGTCAGAGACAAAGTGAATCACAAAATATGGAGCATGGCTGTTTCACAAAATAAATACATTTGGGCTATGGATATCACAGCGCAGAACAGCTCAGCAGCGAGCGGTGGAAGGGCCAGGAGGGACTTGTAGTCCTAACATCAAACAGCTGATGATTTTCTCTTCTTCTCTCCTCTCCTCCCTCTTCTCCTCTGGATTAACTGTGGATTATCAGACGCTCTCTATTGTTAATTAAAAACCTGCCATCCTGAAGAGACTACTGCTATTTATAACTAACCCACCTCTCTTCCCTCTCCTCCTCCTCCTCTGACTCTCAGCTGACATCAGGTGTTAAGTTTGTCAGTTTAAATATAACTCGCAAAATCAGTCTTTGTGGCTTCGCTTCTTTATTAAATAGTGTGCACACAAGAGACCACAAATAATGAAGAGAAAGAGAATGTTTGGCAACAGTAATTAATTGAATGAGCTGAAATAAAACAAACAAGCAGCTTTAGTTTGCCAATAAAAAAATGTACAGTATGCAGATAAATTAAAGATAATATAAAGTATTTTCCCCAAAATAAATATGTTACAGGAGGAATATGTAAGTCCCTAGAGTTCAAAAATTATAGTCAATAGTAGTTGATAGTGAATAGGAGCCATGAACAGTAGGCTTGGGTGGTATCCATTTTTCATACCTTTATACCCTCCTGACATTTTACCAGGGTATACAGGTTAAGGTGGTATTTGTGCAAAACAGGTCCACTGCACTGTACTCCACCATACTTAATAGTCCCACAATGTAGGCGGAGCTGATCATCATAGCGACACTAGCTGGGAAACAACACATGCACACAGCAGAGCTCCACTTCGGTCTTGAGAAGGTGTAGCCTTTATTCACTGACAAACTGAAACCTAAACTGCAATTTTACAGCTCGGTCTGTACATATTCTGCCAGATTGACCACTTTACTGCTCACCTTTCCCTCCGCTCAGCGCACATTCCCCGTAACTCTGTTGCTAGTAATTAGCCTGCCCCTCACCCTCTGTGACGTTTGCTAAAGTTACACCCTCACGACAAAACGCTACTCTGACCACTCAGTAGTCTGCATGATTGTTAGCTTAACGTCAAATCAAACATAATCTTAAACAGGGGCAGAGGCATTTTTCTGCTTTTTAATTAGTTAGACCCGTAACTTAATTCCCAAAACGTTTCTTCTTATTATTATTATGAAAGCTATGTTTGTCTGCTCAGCTGTGCTGCCACGCAGAAACTGACCCCTGGTGGCATAAGCTGCACACTACAATACAGCATCTCCCTATCAGTTTAATAGAAAGAGGAATGTCTGTATTTATGACGGTACTGAAAATCACAACGTCAGGATTTCTTAATACCCTGGTATACTATAATACCTTTATACTACCCAAGCCTTATAAATGGTATATTAAATCCCTTGAATTGATTCCCTTTTTAATACACAATCCATGGTTGAAGTGACTAGATTCCCCCTCCTCACCAGACTTAAAGCTCAGACGGGTCGCCTGCAGGCTGCAGGGACACAGAACAGGAGCACAATTAGCACAACACTAAAATTGGACAATAACAAGTGAACACTGTAAGTTGATCAACTATTTATAACTGTCCATTGTCTGTTGATGTAAAACTAAGCCTGTTATCCTGAAAGCATAAGCCCACCGCTCTGAAAATACAAACTCTGGAGCTGAAGTTCAGTGACTGCCTATCTCTCTGCCTGCCAGACTCCATTAACATATTGCTCAGTTCAACCGTTATAAACATGTGCCCCTTCTAAAACATTATTAATGATTTCATATAACTCATAAACAGACACTAACTCATTCAACGAACATTAATCATTAATTTTGACTAATTAACATGAAACAGGCTAACAAAAACAGGAAATTTCAGAGGAGAACATGATGGGTTATAGACTTGTCGAGAGGCCAGTATTCAACTCAGTTTTCTTAATTTCGTGTGACATATCACAGTCATTTCATGATTAAATACAGTCAATATATATGACATATTTCTCCTTTAAATATCAAAATTTCAAACTGTAGCTATTCAGAGGTGAATGTATTCAATTTACACCAACACTTTAAATTCCAGATGGGTGCAACAGCTGAGAGCCTGCTGCTTATAACGCTCCTCTCTGGCGTTCGCCATCTCTCCCACCCTCGCCTCCCACTTTCCCATCACCTTCCTCACCCCTCTCCCTCATCTTGAACAAGAAATGTGAGGTTCGACAAGCGTGGCTACCAGAAGGTTAGCTGAAAATGAAGTGTGCTGGCGAAGAGCACTCATGCAGGGCAATCGAGATGGGCCGGCTGGTGCTTAATGGTACCGAGACTCTTAGCACTCATGGAGTAGTCCAAGCAGCCAAATGGGGCCAAACCGGCAGGCATGGACGCTGCCACTGTGTGAAAGGAGGGGCAGCCTCGATGTAGGTTGAGTGTCTGTCTGTGTGTGTGTGTGTGTTGACATGCGTACAAGTTAGTATGCAAGTGTGGGCATGCACATGAGTCAGCAATGAATTACAGTCTTGCAGCAAACATAATAATGTATTTACTCTGATTACAGGCCTGATGAATGTGTTGTTCAGCTACATGTAAATGACGTGTATGCACTTTCATTCAGTGTGTATGTTGTATGCATGTGGAGCTTAGGCTGGTATCTGCCCACCCCCGCTTCTCCTCTTCACTCCCTCTTTGGCTGAGGGCCTCCAGGGCTGGAGGGAAGAGGGTGGGAGCGAGGCTCGCTGGCTGGCATCAGTCCCCAGGTGAGTGGGGAGATGAGGGGGAGACAGAGGGAGACATCTGCCTGCAGCATCAGGAAAGCTCCAGGAGGGGATTCCACCTACCATTTCCAGCCTTCTGCGGAGCAGCTAACAGCAGGAAGCCACCGGCAGACTGCCTGGCTGCCTGAAATCTGCATGGCTGGGTGGGAGACGCAACGCCAACGCACCACACAGATGTACACACATGTGTGCACACATGCAAGTAAACGTGTAATCACTCAATCACAGAGACACGCAGAAACAAACACAAGCGGTAAAGTATGTCCTCGCAGCAGGAGGGCGAGGAGTGGAGTGGCTGGCAGCTAACCAGTGAATGCACCATTGTTCGTGTGTGTGGAGAGAGGTTGGGGGTATTGTAATTCCTAAAGCGTTTAGTGAATGTCAACACTAAAAAGATGAAGAACACAGTCTATTTACATCCTTTATATTATGTATGCATGCACATTCATATAAGCGAGAGCACCACTGTAAGCGGTTCTCTATCTGTAACCTACAATATGCATGCCGAGGCAGCAGGCAGGCCGTGTGGTTGGCTTCAGCCTGTCACAACACCTGCCCTGTTCACCTCAGTACTCCCCAGCAGGACGAGCTCTGCATGCTGCCTGCATTTGGATCACACCATCACAGTGCCCTGCTCTGTTCCGGCTCAACACACCGCGGTTAAGCACAGTTTAGATGCAGTTTAGAATGGCTCAGCATCATTTAACCTTGCATGGTGTCTTATTGGAATGCAAGGATGAGGCCAGCTTGGGCTGCTTCACATTATTAGAACACCACACAAAATGTATTACCATAAAGTAAAGACGAAGCAAAACGTGTTGCTGCTAAAGCTGTTTGTAAATTCTGTCCACACATTTAAAAGATTACAGTAAATCTTACTGTTCAAGTAATTTTCAATGCCATGTCATCTATCAAAGTTGCTCAACTGCTGCTGAACAAAAACAAAGTCAAACAAATTTAACAGGAGATTCTAGAATTGCTGTTGTACAGACTTCATGTCAGTGTAGGGGAAATTGCCTAATACACGCCTTTCCTAACTGAGTGTCACAGGAATCGATCCTTTAAAAAGTGTCTGAAACCCACTGATAGATTATATAGACAGAGACTGTCTCTTGGTATTTCATAATTACAGAAAAATAACTCGAGAAAGCACTGCATCTGAGGCAATATAGAGAAGCTATTAAAAATGCATGATAAATAGCCTCTAATGGGGTTGTAGCTAACAGAAAAATCAGCCTTGTGCTGATCAATTACCTTAATGGATACATTAACTTATATATTTTAATTGTCAATTAAAACCAAGAACCCAAATGATGCATTGCTCCTCATAATGGCCTTTTAATGAGGTTAGATATTCATTTGCCTTTGATTCGTCAGCTGCTTACAGTGCCAGTTGTGCAACAATTGTAACGACTCAAGAAAATGCTCTGCAGCAGCAATGAAAGGGGGCTTCTTAATAAAAAATTATGTAAATTTAATGATGGCAGAGGTCTCGTATTAAAGAATGTCCCCAAATGGGATTCATGTTAAGTATATAAATCTAAGAATCTAGGGTTTGTTAATGATATATTGTATGGGTACAGTATGTGTATGCACTTTTGCAAAAGATGTCATCAGTGGTGGAAAGTACTTAAGTACTTTTACTCAAGTTCTGTACTTAAACGCAAATTCCAGGTATGTGTACTTTAGTTGAGTATTTCCATTTTATGTAACATTATACTTTTACTTCATGTTGCTCTTTTTATTCCATTATATTTGTCTGACAGCTTTAGTTACAGTACCAGTTACTTTTCAGATTAAAATTTTCATATCCTTCCTGTCCCAAGAAAATCATGTATCCCCAAATATGATGACTTTGAATTTTTAATTTTTCAGATAAACTGAAGGATGACGTGTCCCTTTATGTTTTTATGGTACAGTATTTAAGAACCCTATTAGCTGGAAAAGGCACTGTAACAAAGCTGAAAACAGGGCTGTTTCCACGGTGTGGTATTAGTACTTTTACTTGCCTAAACAATCTGAATACTTCCATCACTGGAGGTCATTATATATTTTCTAGGTTTAGGTAACACTCTGGCACTGCAGTGCTGTATCATATAGTGCCACGTCCAGTTTCACTAACAGAATAACCACATTGGGTTTGAGAGCGAGGAGGTGGGGGCTAATTTGGACTCACCCCCACTCTTTTGGCAGACCATTTGTACAATCTGACATAAATTGTATAGGGAGGTGGGCATGTTTTTCAGTGGTAAAATCACTGCTATTTCTAGTGAGGAGCTCTTTGGTGTGTTAGCGAGGTGTTATGACTAAGCCATTATTTGTTTCCTGAGGAGCAGCAGGTTGCCCAATGTGTGAGATGAGAAAATGAGTGTACTTGGAGCGGGTGTCCTGCCTGCTGGCCCCACTATGTAATTTCACCTTTCCTTCCCCCCTTCTGCGCGCGCACACACACACACACCCCAACACTGAATTATGAAAATTCACACAACCTACCTATGCAAAATGACATATAAGGACATAAATAAGCACAAAGAAAAGCTAAATAGATGTAAGCATGGCTACACTGAATTTAGAGGCATATAATCAAGTTAAATATATTCATGTGATACTGTGAGGTGCATAGCGAGGTACACAATCATATGCAGTGAGGTACACATAGCAAGAGACTTCAGTTGCATATTGCCTGTCATTATTTTGTGCCTTTCTGTTGTATTATGTGACTAAGAGCCCTGTACTGCAGACATGAAAGCATCTTCATCTCCTGCTATCATCAGGCAAGGCTCACACAACGCACTATAGACTCTTTGATCTAGAGTGGTAGCTACCAAATGAAACACATAGCTGCAAGAACCATCTATTTTACTATGAACCTCCCTGCAATTTGTTGTTCTTAATGCTATTCTGAGTAGTGTTTAGTTCAAAGTCACCAAAAGTTAATTTGAACTGCTGACACTGTGTTGTCAAAACAGATATTATGATGTTTTACTTAAAGTAGAGTGCCGACTTGCTCAAATTTCAAATTATTCACTTGCTGGTGTAGTTTTAGAACTTTATTATTTCATTTCCATAAAATAAAAATTATGTGAACTAACTGTTGCCCAACAAATAGAAAAAGCTTTACATGGATTTGAAGCAATCTACCAAAATAAAATACACAAATATAAACACCTTTGTTTTTTAATTAAAATAAAAGAACTAAGACTTCTCCTATACACCCAAAAGGTTTATTTATCAAATTTTGTTCAGAAATTTGTTCAAATCTGTTCTAGTGAGCACTTCTGCTTTGCTGGCTGGTACTTGTTGCCTTTGCTGGAATATCAGGGTAGGCCAATCAAAGGCAGAGTAAGACAGCTCATGACTGTCTCTCCTGGGAAAATAATTGGTATCTGTAGCCCTATGTGGAGTAGCCATTGTTCAGTGCCTAATAAATGTCTTTTTTCATAAAACTGCACATTTTAGAGTACCTGTTTTAGGGCTATTATTATCATTATTATTATGTAGTAGTAGTAGTAGTATTAGTAACAGTAATAGTAGTCATAGTAATAGCAGTCGTAGTAGTAGTAAGATTACATGAGGCTGAAACTGAACTTCAGTCTGGAAAGCTTGTGTATGTAACTTGTGTAGATTTCATGACATTCACATGTGCAGCTGATGCATAATTTCCCATGATGCATTGATGAGGGTTAAGACTGGCTATTCTGTGTTCCAAATGTTACTGTTTGTCTTCCTTTTGTGATGTGTTTGTAATGTGTTTGTCCCTAATACTGATATTGGATTGGATTGGTTTCATCTCTAATATTTAATCAGCATATCAATATGCCGGACCTATAAGATGGATGGACTGCCTTGAAATTTGACAAATCTCTGCTCAAAATTTAAGAAAAATACATTTGTGTGCATAGAAGTGATCTTAGATCTTTTACTTCAACTTCAGCAAAAAAAGTTGTTTATATTTTAGTTGAGTGTATGTGATAAAAAATATATCTATGTGAAGGCACCTTTAAAGGTTCTATTTATAAATGATTTCTAGTTGTTCCCACACCTTGTCACCCTGTCATTCAGGAGTCATGGGTGGACAGAAGCATCAAAGAGGGGCGAGAGGGAGTTGCAGCTTGCAGGGATCATCAGAGCCACAAGCTGGTGATGCTAACACACCTTGAGAGGTCCAGCTCCTTCTCCCCAGAAACAGGCAAATCCGTTTGGTCAGTCTTGAATTTAGCGACATTTTAAGATAAGACGGAGGGGAGAAAAAAAAAATCACATTGTCAAAATAAATGTGTCACACTCACTGCTTCCATCCTCTCCCGTCCTCTGACGTTTTGCCCCTTGCTGCTGCTGCAGCAACTTGAGGTAGTGCTATTTTTTGATGGGCCAGCGCTCCCCAACATTTGAAAAGGTGCCCTGTCACCAGCTTCATGTCAAAATACACTTCACTTACCTTACAGAGGGGTCAGCTCCATAGTGGAGAAAGAGTTGAGTGAGTTTGCAAAAAAGATTAACTCAAAGAGAACAAAAGACTACAGTGCCTCAAATACTAGCAGTACAGTTGGAGCATATCATGTGGCATGTATTCAGCCCGTTTAAATAACTAAATTCATAAACAGAGCCACGTCCCCCGCACACATGCATCTACTGTAGATCCCTCTCCCACTCACTCATTCAACACATCTTTCCCTCCTGGGTTGCCAAGGTAGCAGCCACTGTTGCAGTCAGGAGGCTCCCACTCTCAGTTCCCAAGGCCCTGCTTCCACCAACACACATGCATAGACACACGCTTGCCCACGTAGAAGCTCAGGGACAAACACACACACGCACGTAAACCACCCCCTCGTGGTGGCTCCCTGAGCCTTGGGGCCAGTGGACTGCAGCCTGCAGTGTGTGGGCTGTTTGGCTGGCTGTGCAGCTGAGAAATAGAAGGCAAGCTGACAGACAGAGGAGCCCCTTTAAGTCTTGGATAACCCTGTTACGTCAGGACTGCAGAGCCTACTCTGCTGCACCTGCACTAGGCCCACAATCCCTCACCCATCCACCCCCAGCCCTGCAGCACACATGCTGGGGACAAAGGGACCGTCTGGCTCTGTCCTGCCCAGGTACAGCGCACTCAAGATTGGAGGGTCGGAGGGCGAGGAAGCAGCCCTGAGGCACATCCGGCCTCTGGATGTGAGGCCGACACAGGGGACAGTCACAACCTCTGTGTTCCATGTAAAGGGCACTCAGAGAGTGGAATGAGAGGGGACAGAGGCAGTCTGAAGTGAGGGTCACAGGAGGAGCAGTGCAGCCAAGCAAGCTCTCAGGACGTCCAATTCTGGGTCCTGAGCGGAGGGAGGAGGAGGAGGAGATTGAGGGGAAGGGGCCGCTAAGAGGAGAGAGACAGGACATTCTCTGGACCTGGGACTCTGAAACTTTAATGTGTGTCTGAC
Source organism: Lutjanus campechanus (assembly GCA_027495735.1). Lineage (NCBI taxonomy): Eukaryota > Metazoa > Chordata > Actinopteri > Lutjaniformes > Lutjanidae > Lutjanus > Lutjanus campechanus. The sequence continues at coordinate 55,507 of JAJHUR010073557.1, forward strand.
TGCTTGTGTCTGCACTTCTGAGCCTGGCAGCTCTCTTAATACCTGGCTTTGGAGATGTCAAATCCTTTTTTCATCTCTTTCCCTGTCAGCTTTGTTCACGCTATCTTCAGCCTTCAGCCCATTTCAGGTTAAGATAAATGCAGCCTGTATGTGAGATATGAACATGGCACTAGATCTCCCTTGGCATGGATTTAGTAAAAGTAGGCATGGTTTGTCACAGAGCAACATTGCATTTGTGTTGTTTAGGTGTTTTGGAAGGTGTAAATGGGTCTCATCATACAATCAAACGGAGAGATAATAGCGAGTTTTGTTCCCATCACTCTAGTAATGATGTGAAAAACAGCTCAGCTTGCAATCTGAAGTACAAAGAGAATCAGCTTTGCTCCTGAGCGTGTTGTCAATGTATATTTCAGGAGCAACAAAGAGCTGTGGGTAAACTGAGGTTTATATGGTGAATATTTGATCCGCTCCCTGTTAGACTGACAGACCCTGTGCAAGAGCTAAGCTCCTCCCGCCTGTCCTTGCAGATCAGGGTTAGATGCATATTTTATGTTTGCAATATTTGTGGGTACACTTGATGTTCCAGAAGTGGAACGACAATGAAACTAATGGAAGGGCGCTGCGTGAAAAAAACGTCCAGTGCGTGCAAAGCAAGCCAAACCTAGCAAACCTTTTTGGTGTGATTTTTTTTGCACCTACAGTATAGGAATAAAGTGTACCTGTCCTTATGTAAGAACTGGGTTCGCAGCAGGCTTTCACGTGGTACTGGAGCTGCTGTCTGTCAGAGGTGCTCTGGCTTGAACTACTCCACAGCTGACATCACAGTCCATCTATTTTTCATAGCCAACATCTGCTTGGCTTGCTACATTGTCACTATGATTTGCATCAGCTCCCCAGATTCCATGTATAAATACCAACACATGGAAGGTGACTAGAGTAGTGTGCACAAAAGCCTTCAGTCAGGGTGTTTTGGGATGATGTCTTTACGGAGTTTGATGTAGAGATAAGAATCACTTCATCTGCAGAAACAGGCAAAAAATGCTGTTCCCATTCTTAAAAGATGAGTGAAGTTTGCTTTTGAATGCTGGCAATAAGCATATGCTGTGACTACCAGAGGACAAAGACAATGCAGGCAGCCAGGACAGGGCAGACACATAACAGCTAGTAAACAGGGTCAACTGTTAACTCAACAAGCAAGTAAAATATCCTATCTATCTCTACAGAGTAAGGCTACTGAGATTTTGTTATGTTACTTGCTCTAGGACTAGGGCTGAGTACTGAACTTTGTTACTTTTATGCCATGGACTGAATTGCTTCAATGCTGCTGAGTATTGAAAGAAGCCTTGTCATTTGACACCAAATTTTAATATTTTTCTAAATTCTCCTCAGCATCATTGAGCAACACAAAACACTATGATACTCCCAGAGACAGGGATCATTGTTTTTTTTTAATCCTTGTAATGTGTAATGTAATTTCCTCTTTGTTAAAATGGATTTGGTGCAGAGAAAAGTATTGTTTAGGAATCGGTATAAAAGTCAAGGTGTCGGTACCATATCAACATTTTTGAATGATATATACATCACTAGATATCGTCTTAGATTTTGCTTGTTTGATTCGTATATCTTGATATGTCTTTTCTTGGTTCTTAAAGGCTGAATTACAGTAAAGCGGTGTAATTTTCTGAACTTACCATACTGTCCTAGGTGTTCTATTATTTGCATTTCCCCACTCTGAAAGCACAAACAGTCATCCCTAAATTATTGTTGCCATATCCACGAGTATTGATGTCAAGGTATTTGGTCAATAATATTGTCATATTTGACTTTTACCGTATTTCCCAGCCCTAATTGGCGCAACAGGAAAATCCAAAAAAGGATTGTCCACAAAAATAAACAATCCCCTAAGCCCTGTTCCCAATGCAATCAATTCTTGCTCCAGCATGAAAAGCTATTTTCTTCTCCTCCCTGTCATTATGAAAACAAATGCATTCATTTCTCAAGCAGAAATGCAGCTGATGCAGAAAAATATCCCCAAAAACGACTTACTGACAAGGATCAGTCAATTCCATTTCTGTGTGCGCGTGTGCATGTGTAGAAGTCCATGAGCGCTGATTCAGTACATTTAAGGGTCCACATTAAATTTTCCAAGCTCTCCAAAGGGCACATCTCAGTAAGGAGGGGTTGCCTTCACTGTTGATCAAGATGTGTGCTTTCAGGCTGGCAATTTCGCTTAAATAGATGTTTTGCTTCTTTAAATGAAGGAAGAATGAATAGTGAGTGCTGTAAGTGGAGCCATCTATAGTGCACAAAGCCATAATGCCCTTGTCTCATAAGCATTTGTATGTGTAGCGCTCTCTCTCCTCTGTAGAGGACAAATATAAAAGCTACTACAGTATACACACTTAATTCAAATAACGAAAACGCTTAAGATATCTTCTCTTTAAGAGTACACAGGCAGACAGGAAATTCACAGGTGGAGGCCTGGGGCTTATGTGCGAGCGTGTGTGGGCAGCAGCTAGGTGCGTGTAAGCTAGCCTTAAATAAAAGATTAACCTGCATGTCCCTGCCGTGTTATGAGAGCACCAGGCGGAGGTAGTTGTGCAAGCAGGCGGGCAGGAAGGTAGGCAGGCAGGCAGGCGTGTGGGGAGCAAGAAAGACACCCAGAGGTGGCTTTTCTACCAGCTGAAGTCAGTCAGGGTGACAGACGGAGCTGGAGTGTCTACGCCTGCCCGCACCCGCCTGAGCCTCATGCCACACTGGCGTCATTGGAGCTGACAAGAGCAAGTCCACAGGAAGCTGAGAGGACGCTGAGGACCTGTCTGTCTGTCCTACCTTTGAGAGGCTCATGTGCTCACACCTTGTCAGCAAACACTCACAGGTTGGTCGAGCCACAAACACTGATGGGGAACGTATATCGGGAGATACAAGCAAGCAAATACAGTGGAAACCTCTAATAGTGGTCACAGTTACAGTGATTGATAGTGATCGACTGCTTATGTGGATCAAAAAGCTTGAGACAGAATCATTCAAGTACAAATACTGGTCAAATAGTTTGCTTATAGTTATCAAGTAGTCTATCGTCAGTGTTCATTTTGGGTCTTTTCATACATGAAAACACACAGAAAACAATTTTAAAACTACAGTAATTCTATTTTTTTTTTTTTTTACTTCACTCCTGTGATACTCTGCTTTGGTGTAACCTGTCTGATTTCAGCTGGGTATCTTTGACCAGCACTTAAAATTAAGGATGTCCCATTGTCCCACGAACAATGAAAATAGCACCTGGGACACAAAGTTATAGTGTTCAATTCAAAAAATGTGAGGGGGCACTGGGACAAGCTGTACAACACATCAGACATGCACTTACACTCTGTCACTGTGTAATTTTTACACAGTATTTTACGATGAGATATCTTCAAAGTGTGTGCTTGCAATTTTCATTGCTGTATAATCAGTTTTATTGAACAGTTTAAGATCAACCAGAAACAGTAAGTCTACCAATGACTGAGAGAATAATGAAAACAGGTTTTTTTTATTTGTAAGTGTAGGGAACAATGCGAGTTATTGAAACAGTTGAGAACAGAATTTGGGACAGTTAATTTAGAGCCCTGACTTTGACATCATGATGGGAAAAAGAAAGAAAGAAAAATGTCTCCTCAAAGCTTATGACAAACTGCCAAAAACACACCAATGAGATGCAGCAGCAAAGCTACAGTGAGCTATATTTTATAGACAATACTGTACTGTATTAGCGTATTTGAAATATACACAGTGCAGTAATTTAATTTGTACAGTAATTTGAAAAGTATACTGTATTTTGAAACAGTCAATAAAATTCAGTAAACGGTGATGCTGTCTGTTTCATTACTTTATATTCATGTGTTGAATAGACAAGTGACAATCAGGTTGTGATCTCTATGAAAAATAAACAAAAAAAAAAAAAAATTGGTTTATAATAATCAGCAGCTTATAGTGATTAATTTCACACAGACAGACGTGATCACTGTGGGATGTTTCCACTGTAATTTTGAATGGCTGCTTGTGAAAGTAAGCGCATTTGAAATACTAAAGCTGACAGAAAATTAGCATACAGCACAAAATGTAACCACCCTTACTGGTGTTATGTACACCAAAAGACTGCTTGAACTAGTGAATTCATCGGTGAAATACTGCAAACTTGTAATGATAAAATATTAAAACCATTATCCGAGTACATGTTTTAAAATTTTCAGTCACTGAATGTATTTAAATTCTTAAACTTGTTAAAATTCTTATACTGCTCATACTCTTCACACTGCATAATAGAATACGAAGGCTTAACATTCCCCATAAATATGAATAATATGGAGCTACAGCACACTCTAACTATCCTCAAGAAGATTCACACTGAAAATTCAACACAGTAAAAAATCTCCCTCAATCTTGACTTGCTCAGAAATCTGACATGGAGAAGTGCAGATGTTTATGACAGACAAGAAAGAGTACAGGTGTATATATCAGCCTCAAAAAGTGCTGTTCTCTTTACTTCCCACCAACCTTCTCTTCTTTACCCCTCCCTCCAGCAAACCTGGCTTAGTCTGTTAATGATTTGGATGACTGTTAGAGAGTATAAAGCCTCTTGGCATTCCCCGCTAGAAGAGGGGATCTGTGCTTTGTTAGCCTAAAAGTTTGCACGAGGAAATTGCACCCATGGGAGAGCAAAACAGGCATACACCACAGGGGGAGATGGAGGGAGGGCAGGATTTATTTATAACTTTTTGCGTTGATGCTAAGTCATCAGAGAGACCTTGTAGTGCAGAGCAGAGAAGTACCCTAAATGGTTTAGAAGTGAGCGAACAAACATTTCTACCTCTCTCAACGTTCCCCCATTTAGGGGCTCGAGCAGGTTTACAGCAATTCTGTTCGTTTTTTCTCAACTCTCTCCAAATATCTGCTGTTAGCTTGGTTCCTCGATGCTGCTTTGGCAAATCACACTTGAGGAGAAAATCGGGTGGAGAGAGAACATGGTGATGGTGATGATGATAGCATGTGGTATCCCAGTGTTATTTTTGTTCACACCGTCCTCCATTATCCTGGTGTATCTGACTCTCAGGCTCCATTTTGTGGCCCATTACAGAGGAAGAGGAAGATGGTCCTAAAGAGGAATTGTAGAGCTGCAGAATATGCTTCAAAGAACGAGAGAACAGAAGGAGGCAGGAATGGCCGGGCTAGTGGCCATCTCTAGTTTACAGTCAAAACTGTCGTCCCTGTTGGCCTTCAGTTATACTTAATCTATTACAGGAAATCTAATTTTGTGATTATGTTGGCGTATATTGGGGGTGGGAGAAAAAAACTGATTCTCTTAAAGCTACTACAAGAACTTTTTAACTGGTTATGAAACAGTCTCAATATATTACTGATGCCCCTATATGACCTACATAAGTTAATAATACCATGATTTAGCTTTATGGTAACGCATAATGAGAAGTCCCATTAACATGCTAACAGAAATTAGCATCACAATCACAGTAATATTATCCTCTCTTGTAAGAAAATATAGTTCTGGTGTATTCTACCATAGAAATAAATTAGTTCCTTCATGAAACTGCTCACAACCATTCTGTGGATTATCTTGAGTAACTGCATCATGATTTCTGGAAAGAGACGTTTCTTTTGAGTTCTTCAAATGTGTGTTGTTGTTTTTGGCGCTTTGCGCAACACAAGCTGAGTGGCACCTAGTTCCATTACATTCAAGAGAAGACAGACATCTCTATGCCTGATATCTCCAAAACTCTGCAACTCACACCAAAACTATCTAGATTAATAAATAGCACTACAGACAGGACAAAAAAAAAGTATTTTTGATTTTGGGCTGAACTGTCCCTTTAACAAACAGATCAATTTTGCATCATGTGCTTAACATAAAACAACATGTGTGTTCATACTTCCAGGCATATATTTTTGTTTTTGGAAACATGAATTATACTATACAGTCGATAGAAGTGTAGGACTTGACTTTTTTCCATGGTCTTCTACTAAACAAGCAAACAAAAACTGCAAAAAATCCTAATATCAAATCTCAGTACTCGTAAAATCACAATCAGGAGATAAGCGTCAGAGTTAAGCAGCCCTAGCACATGTATCTGTGTATGTGTGTGTGTTTACTCTACACGCCTCGCCTGCTATCTGAGAATGGCTTGGTGATCTCGACTGCCTGCCTGCCTGCCTGGTGCTCTTTAATGAGATTATCAGGAGAAGAGTGTCAGTAAGTAGGATCTAAAATGAAAGCCATTATGGAGCATTATCACAGAGCTGCACCACCCCACCACCCCCCACCCTCCCCGATCCATCTGCTGTATGGCCACCCACACAGCCACTACGCCCAGATTACAGCCATGATTAGCACCGCGAAGTGCTGCTTAATTTAAACACCTCTGGAGAACATGTGGCACTTTGCTGCATTGCTGAGTCACAGCGCTTGAACACACACAGAGATGGATTTCTTCTGGTGGAAGATGGCGCAGGCAATGACTCCTCTCAAAACACTTGATTTGTCTGGACTGATGCTGGATCGCAGGCTTGTGTACATGTGTTAAGTACCCATTTCATATTTATCTTGGCATTATACTTGATGATATTGATGATTCTCTCACATTTAAGCTTCACATTCAGCAACTAGTGAAAAAGCTGAAACTGAAATTCAGAGCTCAACAAAAAAGAATTGCCCGACTGGGCAAGTGGTTTAAAAGATACAAACTATTAATCATTGATGTATTCTTTAATGCAAAAATGGCAGAAAATGCCTTTTCTGCCTCTCAAATATGGTGATTTCCTGTTTATTATCATCTTAAATAGAATATCTTTGAGTTTTTGACTTACAAAACAAGACATTTAAAGACATCACCTTTGATAAACTGGGATGGACATTTTTTCATAATTTTCTGACATTTCATAGATGGTGCAGCTCTAGATTGCATATGACAATAAACTTTAGTCCTTGTTATTCTCTGTTATCATCTGCCATGTCCACCTGTAGACTTAATCACTGGCATATATTTACTCATAAGGCCGTTCTTGTACAACTTCCTTCTTACCTATGGATCTACATCCAACAAAATAGTACGGGAAGTTACTGTCTTCACTCCTGTTTTGCTGCCTACTCTGGACAGGATACAGTTGAAAAACAGATTTTAAAACTCAATGAGTCTTTTACTCCTGGTTAAATAAAGGTTAAATAAATAATGTTCAGTCTATTCAATCCACATTCAACACACAGTGTACGGCCATCACATCTGTCTCTCTGACGAACAGCTTTATTATTCTTATCATTTTATGGTTATTTGAATATAAATGAAAATATATATATAAAAAAAGACTGTGACGGGTGAACGTAAAAAAGATTAACATTTAGATTACCAACAATCTTAAAATAAGTGGTTTGTTGAGAATTTAGAACTGAGATTGATGTATTATACTTTAAAAGAAGGATGCTGTCATGAATAGGAAGTCCAGTCGTAAAGTCGGAGGATCAGTCCAGTTAAAACTGCCAGAATAGAAAGCAAGCATCTAAATCCCCCTCAGCTCTAGGGGAGCTCAGTATAGTAGCTCACCATGTACTTTTCCCTTTTCTCTTTCCTTGAGAGGAATTTCCTGTGGGGAGCACTAAATCATCACACAGTAGACTACATTATATCCTAATTTATCCCTCCTTCTACCTGTGAGTGAGTCATATTGTCATCGAAAGCCTTTTGACTTCACTTTTGGTGATTTTCATGTTTTTACTTTAGTGAAATCCTCCTGTACACTCTTAGAAATTAAGCTGCAAACTAGAACCTTAAAGGGTTCTTTGGCCTGTCCCCATAGGAGAGGCCTTTCTGGTTAATTTTAGAAACCTTTGTAAAGGTTCCACCTGGAGCCCCTTCAGAGACCTAGCACCCTACATGAAGAGTTATAAGTAGAACCATCTCTGAAGTGTTTCACCCAGAACCCACTGAGAGGTTCCACAGAGAAACTGTGGAACTTCCGTTCCGTACGTTTATCATTTTACATTCCAAGGGGTTTATCTAGAACACAGTCAGGATGGTCTACAGAGAACCTTTTTATGTTCCAAGAATTTTATATAGAACACACTCAGGGGTTCTACTGAGGACTGTTTTCATATTCCAGTGTTTTTATCTAGAACCCACCCAGGGCATTCTACCAAGAACCCTTTTATATTATAGACCAAAACCCTTGACGAACCCTTGACAAAAGAGTTCTTCAAGCATTTGACGAACTCTTTCTTGCAAAATGGGTTCTCTAGATGACAAGAGTTGTTAATGGGACCCTTAGTCATACAAAGAACCCGTGCCAAACCTTTTCTTCCAAAAATGATTCTGCGGAAGCAAATGGTTCTGGGTAGAACCTCAGCTCACCTGTATGAGCTGATAAATCCTATTAACTTTCAGTTCCTATCTTTTCAAAACATACACCTCATATTATCTGAAGGCTGAGCAGATTTCTTAGTTCATGAAAAGCTGATATTTTTGGAAAACACAAGCAGCATTATCAGGGTCCATTTTGTACCTGTGATCTTGTCGCGAACCAGCTTGCAGGACTCGATCTCCCCGATGCTACCAAACAGGCTGCGGAACTCCTCCTGGGTCATGTTCTGGGGCAGGTAGTTGACAATGAGGTTGGTCTTGCTGTCGTCGTTTGTGGGGCCAGTCTGCATGGGCGAGGGACAGCCGCGGCTGTTGGTGGTCGGTCCGTTGGCTGTGGTGCCTCCTCCACTGGGGCCATTTGTCACTGGAGCCTCCATGTTACTGATGATCTGGAGCAGGGCACGGAGGCGGAGGAAAGAGGGAGAGGAAGCATAGAGAGAAAGGGCAGGGGGGAAGAAGCAGAGAGAAAGCATTCATTAGCAAAGGCTGCTGTACCGTATTTAGTAATTTGGAACACTGAATATGTAGAATGGCATACAAGAGTCTGACAAAGTGGTTATTTTTTCAACTAATTTTTTAAAAAGCATGACTTTTGTTGCATTAAGTCAAATCAACAGTCTGGGTGAAAAGGGCTTTTAAAGGCCTATTTCCACACATTTGAAAGCTTTTTATCCACAATATATAACTTTTTGGAACTGCCAATTAATTTTTGCAGGGATTGAAATGTTATAGTGCCAGAACAGAACAATTTCACAATGTTACCCTCAGTTTGGAAGATAGTTACTCAATGCATTTTTACATTGTTTTGGCAATAAAGTATGATAGGACAGAAATTAGTCAATTAATTAGGAGAGATTTTGTTAGATTTGGGTTGGTCATTGCAGGCAATGTTGCAAATCAGAAGGGCTACAACTAAGGATCATTTTCATTATTGATTAATCTGCAAATTACTTTCACATTTAATTGATTGGTTATTTGGTCTAGAAATTTGTAAAAAAAAGAAATGCTCATCACAATTTCCCGGAGCCCAAAGTCACGTCTACAAATTGCTTAATTTTTTTGACAACCAATGGTCCAAAACCCAAAGAATCTTCATTTGCTATCATGATAAACAAAGAAAAGCAGCAATTCCTTACATTTAAGAACAGATTTTTGATGATTAATCGATCAAATCTAAATAGTTGGCGACTAATTTTCTTTTGATTGACTAACCATTTAAGTGATTAATTGTTTCTGCTATGCAAGTGAGCATAAATGTTATATTTACAAGATTTTGAACCAATGTGAGGAATTACCTTTAATTTTTTCAGGTGTCTCATTAATTAACTTTGATTTTTCTATTTTAAGGCAGAGTAAATAAATGGCTGAAAAGTAGTATTTAGGGATGACAGTTTTCAGTGCCAGTAGGCTTTTATTTCTGAGCAGTCATGCTGTTACAAAACCATCAAATTGGTGAAAAACAAACTGCCTCCCATATCACAATGTCTGTAATATCATAATGTCAGATCATATTATACAATGCATCATCAACATTTTATCATAACATCGCTAAACCTTAATACAGAATCAGAAACTACAGTAAACATATAGTGAACACACTGTACACATTGCACATCTCTAAACATTGAGAAATACAACAAACACTAGACACAGAGAGGATAAACCGTTAACTAAGACAGTAAGGGGCATCTCTGAATGGTTCTCTGATAGTGATGAGGTTTTTTGGGCAGCAACAGGGCTGCCCCTCCAGCTGGCTATTTGACTGCTGATGCTGCTGCTGTGACAGAGGGAAGTTTGCATTTTCATATCTGGTTTTGCAGAGCATCTCACGATCAGAGTGTTCAAAAAGAAAACTGTGAGCTAGGTGTAAGTGAGAAAAAAAAACCAGTGAAAAAAGGTGAGAAGGAGTGAGGAGTCAAAAGTCGGAGGAGGGGGGAGGTAGGTTGGCTGCACTTTGCTTTTCTACCAGAGCACTCTGATACATATTTAATACAAATGCTTATTCTGAGCGAACATTATTCTCCAACAAAAGCAACGTGTGAAGTGAAATTATTCATACATTTGCATAAAAAACATTTGTTTGATCAAATTAATGGCTTTTGTTGCTTATATGTGTGAGTGTGTGTGTGTGAGAGGGGGGTGTCAGTATTTTGCAAATGGAAAGAGTGGAGACACGTAAATCTAATCGCTAAATGGTGGGAAGATAAAACAGAAAAAAAGAAGATGGATGCACAGTTACAAAGGTATAGAGAGCTTCAGTCTGACAGAAGTTTTTTTTAATCTTCTGAATATCCTGCAGAGTCCCTGTGCTCTGATTATAGATTTTGTGGTCTTTGTATCATATTCTGTGTGCATTTATTGTGTTTTTGTACTGTTAATACCAATAGTGATTCTGATTCTGTATAAAGAACCACAAAAACTATAACAAAATCCCTAGAAAAAGGCCTGTCCATGCCCATTTTAGCACAAAAGTCATCATCATATTGCTGCACACGCACTGTAATGACCTAACATGCTGAAACCCAAATTAAGATGCAAATATTCTTTAATCTGATTCAATCAAATTTTTAAAGTCATCACTCAGATCTCTCCCTTCCCTCTCCCCTGTTCAACCATTCAGCTCTCGGTCTATTTTTAACTATTCTAAAGTACACGCAGACAGGCTGCACTTGGAAGCGGGGCTGGTTTTAGCAAGGGAGGAACGGCACACGAGTCCTATTTCGCTCTATTTCTGGATTATATCAAAAGACTGGACCTGTGTTCTAATAATATAGCTCAAAGCAGTATTTAAAAATTTCCCAGTTTGTCCAGAAATAGTCGTTCAAAACCGTTTTAGACATTTACAATGCGTGTATTTCTTGGCTTTAATCACTTTGCTTTTATCCATCTACCTCCGTGTAGTGGTGAGCAGAGATGAAGATAAATGAAACAGCAGGCAAACAGATAACTCTTTAGTAACCAAACAAATACCATGAATACACTGATACTAATATTAATATGATTTATGATAAAATAATGTGATTTATTCAGAACAGTAACTGTGTATTTTCTGTTGCAGATCAAGCTGCAACTAGCAATTATTTTCATTATCAATTAATCAGTCTCTGTCTTATCATTTTGTTGATTAATAAATTTCTTGTTTGGTCCATAAAAATGTCAGAAAATGGTGAAAAATGTTGATCATTGCCCAAGGTGACATCCTCATATGTCTTGTTTTGTCCAAAACAGAAGCAGAAATAGGAACATTTTGATATTTTATCCTTAAATAATTATTAATTATCAAAATAGCTGCTTCTGCAGATTAATGTAATAGTTCACAACTAATCAATTAAGTGATGGTTGCAGCTCCAGTTGAAGACTACTACTAAGAAAAAGATTTCCATGACTCAGTTGGTGAGTAAGATGAATTTAAGTGGGTTAAAAGCAGTTTGCTGGTTCACCATCAAAAGGACGACTAAGAAAAGTCAAAGGGTGAGCAGCAGTTCACTTCAATGAGAAGCTCAGACCAGGTAGACTGGTAAAGGAGAATTCTGTAATATATTTACTGTAATAAATCATAAAATTACCATGACATGTCATCAGAGATAAAGAAAACATGCTAAGTTGAAATACTCACTACTCTGACAACAACGCTACGGCTGCTGTGTTGAAATTTCTTTTCTGGCCTGTAGACTGTTTATTATTTAGTTCAGTATTTATTATTATTTGCCCGTTTCACGATCATTAGAGTTCAAATTAATGCATTAAAGATTAATAATCTTTTAGAAGGAACAGATGTTTATAACGGTTAAATTGAGCAATATGTTAACCCTTCCTTGAGTCTGGGGAGGTGGGAGATATGGTGAAATGACTCGCTTCAACCACAGACTGTACATTAAATATAATTTCAACTTATTTATTATACCATTTATGGCTCCAAGTTGCAATTTAGACTGCAGCACTTACTTAAGAATGCACAATTGTTACATATTACTCCTGTCATCTGCCAATTATCTTCGTGATTTGTTTAGTTAAAAAACAAATTGTGAAGAATTCTATTTCCCAGACCACAAATAACTTCTTGTGACTAACTAACAGTTCAACACCAAAGACTCTTCATTTACTATTTTAAATGACAAAAGCTAACATTTAAGAAGCTGGAACCAGCAGATGTTTGAGACTTTTGCTTGAAAAATAACTGAAACAATTAATTAATTATCAAAACAGTTGGCTTTTATTCAATTAATCAACTAATCATTGCAGCTCTAAAAGCTGAGGATATCTCTATCTCTAAATAACTATACCAGCATTGTGATATGATGGCGCACGGGGGCTTACATGAGTTGAAGCATCCATCTTTTCTCTGGCTTTTTAGACGACCTTTCAAAAAAGGCTGTGTTTCATATTATTTAGTGTTCTTCTTTTCCTCTGTCTAAGTGTTTCGAAGCAGCACCAACAAAATGTCAGTCTTGAATCTGCTTCCATCCTCTCAGTCTACACACACACACACACACACACACACACACACACTGGCATGCATGCACACACTTCTATGCATTTGCACTCTGCAGTGAGCAGAAGAGCACATACTCAAACACACACACACACATACAGAGAGAGAGAGAGAGAGAACAATGGCCCAAGCCAACAGCAGAAAACAAACAGACAGGGAGATGTCTAAAAGCTCTCAAGATGAGAGCTGCATGCAAATTGTTCTTTTGACAGTATCCTTTCCTACTCACTCACCACTCTACCACAACAGAGACACAGAGACAGACCGAGAAAGACAGAGGGGGGAGGAAGAGCGGAGAGAGGAAGGAGAGAATAGTATCTAGCCATAACAGAGTTGATTGGAGAGGGCCTTATTAAATCTGTTTACATTCCCTGCTGGGCTCCATTCTGTCAGAAAGACTTTCAACTCCATGGGACGCTTTCTGAGGAGTTTTTACACCAAAATGGCTGCCTCTAATTAACAGGGACCTGCCGAGTCCCAGTGGCCAATTATATTCCTCTCCTTGTCCCTGCCCACCAGCATTTGTGCGGCTCAGCAGTCCACTTCATGTTGGTTGTGAACGCTCTGGCTGCCCCTGCTCTCCAACTGTGGAGCCTAGTGCTGTGGACAGAACTCACTGCATGTCCAGTCGACTTGGTGCAACGCACAGCGCCTCTCAAAGCTCTCAGCCTCAAGATGCAGCTTCTTTTACTCACAAGTTATAATTCTACTTATGTAGGAGGAGGGAGAGCCAGCGCTGGGCTTCTAGCTAACAGTAATACATGTAGACAGCGTGCAGTTGTTGGAAACAAAAATGTGTGAGATGGTGTAAGAGAGAATTTAGAGTAAATGGTTACTGTTAGAAGCTGAAAGATACCTGATGGTCATTCTTAAAACTGGCATCTTAAGAATGATAAAGCGCTTTGGCTTGACTCAAACAATGCTAAAGCTACAGTTGCTCTAAAGCAAAGTGCATGGGAGGGACAGATTCATTTCTAATGAGTGCTAGAGTGCTCAACACAGGAGAAATGGGTAAAGACAAGATAATGTAGCGAGAAACTTGAGTGAGTCTGAGTAAGGACACAGAGGTCCATCAGAAATAGCCAAGGGTGCAGCTTTGCATGTGTTAATGAAGGCTAAACAACTCAATTGATTTGTAAAAGATGCAGTGTAAAGTCTCAAAATGTTTGTATAAATTCAAACATTGACATTTGCAACATCATGTACTAGGTTCTTCAAATTAGAGCCTGATGATACTGGACTTATCCAGCTGAAAAATTATATTAGGGAGTACAAAAAAACCCAGATATCAATATACCAGCCAATATTGCAATGATCAAACACAGACAAACACATATAATTGAGGCAGGATATTCTACAATAAACTTTATTGTCCAAAATGTCATCAGGGCACTTAAACAGTCAATTTTCCACTAGTATTATAAATAGGAGGATTGTGTGTGTTTATATTGATCAGGCTTCTTGTTGCACACAAATTCAAATAATGCACAACAGCATTTTTTCCTGGGTGTGTACGTGTATATGTACATATGTACATAACTGTATATATTACTTTATTTTATTTTGCTTACATTTTTATCCTATTCTGAATTTAATTATCTGTAATGCGCATGTAGCATGAAGAACAACTCTCATTTTGCTGTGCAAACCTGTGTTGTATAATGATAATAAATTAGCTTGCCTTGAATTTCTTATAATTATAAATACCTATAAACAAACCCCCCCCACAAATATATATATGTATATATACTGTATATATATATATAATTGAATCAAGAAAAACTATCAAATATACATAAAATTCTGACTATAAAACTAAAAAAATAAGAAAATCTACACTGTTTGGTCACAAACAAACAAAAAACATATTGGCACATATCAGAAAATATATATGCAGATACTGAAACAGATCATTATAGCTGTAATAGCCCAATATTGGCCAACTGATATATCCGTCTGGCTATGCTTCAAATATGTACAATGGATGACCACATCAGCAGCTGAATATTTCACTCATCTCTGCACAACCTCCTCTACCCCTGCAACCCCCCGGTCCTCCCTCTGTCTATTGCCCCACCCGTAAATCTCTGCTCCAGTTCCAACTGTCCCAGTCAGCAGCATCACCAACCAGAGCGTATTTATGTAAACACAGTACAATATCAAATCATATTACTTCATGGGTGTGTAAAATGGCTGGGCCATCCATTTGGCAGCAGTAGTCTCCTTACCATCTTTGGCTGTGTCAGCAATCCCTTCTCTGCCCAGCCCTGGAGCTGTGGGAGCTCTGCCTGACGCCACTGTGTCTCTGTCGACCCCTATGGAGCGGAGCACAGGGAGGGAGGGACGCACAGCCCACCGTCAACATCATACACTCACTGTACAAGGTTAGGATTGTAGTAGGATTTAGGCAGTGAGGGTGGGTTGGGGTGAAAATGGCGGCTCGCTAGAAAGATACAGGTACACCTTTTCCAGTCATTCCTAGGGCTGGGTATAGATCAATTTTTTTTTATACTGATACCTTGGCTTACTGAATCCATTTTAACAAAAAGAAAATTACATTCCACATTATGGAAACTATTTTCCCTGCATGCCTTTACAATGTGTTACATTAGACAGTCAGTCACCAGCATTATTAGATCTGAGTTCAAGCATGCTGCATGCTTAATGGCTCACTGATGCTGATGAGATTTACTTGTTAAGTATTTAAATTTGGTATCAAAAACTGAATGAATGCATTTTTCGATACACAACAGTATTGAAGCAATTTGATCGGCGCAATAAATGAATTGAAGTTCGACACCCAGCCCTAGTCATTCCACCAGTAAAACTAAAACAAAGACAGGTGGCTCAGGATTTTGTTTTTTGGTTGGTATGACTGGTTGAGATGAGTGGTTTGTCACTGGGGAAAAATAAATTGGGGTGATGATGAAGATTTGGAAACCTGTATGATTCAAACTGTTGAAATATTGCTTCATGCTGAAAGTTGAATTGCTAAGATAGAAATGGGGGTAAAGATATTATTTCTTCAGTTGTTTCAGTCATTTGAGTGTATTGAATAAAGCTGCATGTGTGTGTTGAAGCCGGCAGATTGGTGTGGTGACTGCAATGACCTTGGCAGAGTTTATAATGAGGGTTTCCCTCTTGCTCTCTGTGGGTAAACAAGCCTGTGGTTGAAGAGACAGAAATGCCACAAATGAGCAGGAAGTCTGTTCACTAGCTCTCCAGAGCGGGGGGCTTAAATGCCTGCAGCTATCTACGGATGCTACGAGCAGCCAATTTAGCAGGAGAGGAGGAAGAGAGGAGGGATGACCTCTGCCTTCATTTACTCCTTCAGAGAGATGAAGAGAGGGAGTGAGGGATCAGATGGGAGGAGGAAGAAGAAAAGGCGAGGGCTGAGTAATGGGGAAGACACTTCCAATACTTCAAAGAAAGGGGAGAGACAGAGGTGGGGGGAGCAGAGAGGGAGTCTGTACATGTTCTGTTGTCAATGTGTCTTGTAAACTTAGGCAGGAATGCATAATGGAGGTCTAAATGAGAGTGAACTGTCAGCTTGAAAGGCAAAAGGAAGATACAGAGGGGCAGAGAGGTCAGGGTAGAGGACAGGACAAGGAATATTGTTTCTACTGGCTGACAGGTAATGGTGAATTTTGAGATATTTTGAGGGATGATCATATAGAAATATCAAGTTGAGCCACCTTTGTTTTAGTCTGGTGAGGGCCAAAGGGTTACTGTTGAATCATGGTTGCGTAACATATACAAACTTTGTAAATCTGACTGGGAGAAATGGGTTAGAAGCACTAGGCTTTTCGTTTAAACTTTGAAATATACACTCGACAAAAATAGAAACGCAATACTTGTTTTTGCTCCATATTTTTCATGTTGAAGTAGAAAATCTCAGGCTTCTTTGATGCACACAAAAAAGTTTATTTCTCTTAAATTTAGTCTACAAATTTGTTAAAATTATTGAGCACTTCCCCTTCGAAAAGATATTCCATCCACCTGACAGGTGAGGCATATAGAGATGCTGATTAAACAGCACAATTATTGCACTGGTGTGTCTTGGACTGGTCACAGTAAAGGGACACTCTGAAATGTGCAGGTTCATCTTGAAAAAAATACATTTATTAGGCACTGAACTATGGCTATTTGACATACCAGTTTTTTTCCTAGTAGGGAAAAGTCATGACCCGCCCTCCTTTAGCTCTGATTGGCTTACACTGATATTTTTTACTCTAACCTGAAGCAATCACACCTCATGCTTAAACCTAACAACCCAACCAACAAAGGCAAAGAGTACAAGCCAATCAGAGGAAGAGTAGGGCAAGTCATGACTTTGCCCTCCTGGGAAATAAAATTAGTATCTATGGCCTTATATGAAATAGCCATAGTTCAGTAGTTTCAAGATGAAACAGAGAAGAGCTACAGATGTCAATTTTTAAGGCATGAGGGTTGGGGTAAGAATATCAGGGTAAGTCAATCAGATGCAAAGTAAGGAGGGTCATGACTTTGCCCTCCTGGGGAAAAAAGGTTAGGGTTTGGTTTGGTATCTGTAGTTCTGTGACATGGCTGTAGTTGAGTACGGCTGGGTGAAGTTTTAAAAACTCTTTATGTCTAAATTAAAACATGCTTTTACTGGGCAATAAACAGTGTCATTAAATAAGCTGTTTTTACTTTAGTAAATCAGGCGTAAGGAGCTTTAATAATAATTTGAATAATAAATCAGTCCTTTATTTTTGGGCTATCTGGCTGACCCTCCGTATTCATCAGTTTTAAGGTGCTACATTTTTGTAAAAATTACTCCTTTTGGCTTTTTCCCTGTGAAGCTTTTATTGCACTTTCAGTAACAGGATTTTACTCAGCAAAAGGGAAATCTACCCATCTCTTGCCAGGTCTTAATATCAGACCCTGTCTGTCTGTGGTAGTGTGTGTGTGTGTGTGAGTGAACCAAGGTGGCATTTACTGTGATCAGTCCAAGGCACACCTGTGCAAAAAATGATGTTCAATCTCTACATTTTTTGTGAAGTCTTAGATTTTGTACTTCAACCAATGAAAAATGGAAGCAAAAACAAAAGTGCTTTATTGTTCTCGAGTATACAATATATTAAAGTTTTCAAGCTTTTAGCTGTGTCAGGTCAACCTCATACAGTATGCCAAAGCCAGTGAGGTGTATCTATAACAATTCAAAGACCCAAGAGTGGACAATGCCAGGGTTGGCTACACCCCTGGGGCTAAAGTGCCCATGCTAGCTACCGTTTACAGCCACCACAAACAGTATAGTGGACAAACATTCATCTCATCAAGAGGGCAAAGGACAACATACTGTACAGCCTGCTGTTAAATATAAAGTTGAAAAGCTACCCTGAAAAAAGAAAACGTTAGGCAGAGGTGAAACATCAAAAGCATTTTTCACCCATTCTGCAAAGCCGTCATTTTCATACTATGTCAGAGGGGAAGGGAATGGTGTGTCGCAGCAGGCAGACAGTGCAGTGTTATCATCGTAGCATGTACAAATGTGGTGATAAAAATGTAAGAAGCAGCAAGCAGATGTATATGAGTCTCCATTTCAACAGCCAACGTATAGTGCAAGAGAGCATAATGTCGGCAAAAAGGAATATTACATTTCTCAGAAGTGCGTTTAAGTCTCTGCATCCCATTTTCAAAACACTACTCAGTGCTCAATATTCAATGCTCAACCATTCGATAAAACAAACACAGTCTCAGGCGTAACGCACTTGCGCGCGCACGCACACACATACACACACACACACACACACACAATTTCATCTTTCTTCATATTCTCGCTGTCCTCGCGTTTATCACATGAACACACACATGTGCGTCTTCTGATAAAATCTCAAATAACACTGGAATAAGGGTGCAATGCAATTACATTCACCAACCATTGAGATGAAAAACCGCTCATGGATACATTTTCAATTATTCAGGGAATACATTTCAGTCGGTGCTCAGATGCTGGGAAAACTTATTATATAATCAATACACTCTATAACGCCATTAATATTTGATGCCACAAAAGTGCTTCCTGTCTCCTTGGGCTCCCGGCCAATGGTGTCTGGGTACTGCAGTCAAATAGGACGAGCCTTATCTGCCTACAGCAAGGAAGAGGAGTAAACATTTGTTTTCCTCCAACAGTCGAAAATGCCAAAGGCAACTTTCTTTTAGATTTACTGTATATGAATGAATTTTTTCCAAGTCTTTCTTCCACAATTTGCACTAAAATAATCTGTCTCTTTTAGATGACCAAGGAGTTCCTGTCTTCCTTTTCCCGTCCTTTTCACCTTCGTCACTCCTCCTCTACTGCTTTTACACCATAAAACCACCACTTTATATTGCTGGCCTGGTGCAGGCTTCCCTCCCCCTTCTTTTACAGAGCTTAGACAATCAATTTACCCTGACTTGGCCAGGATAGATGGAGGCTGTAGAGACTGCGGAGTAGACAGTATGCTGCAGGATCTCTCCACTGATAGACACACTGCCTGGCAGCTACAAAATGGAGCCAGCATGCAACCATCTGACTTGTTAGACTTTGCCTCACCATCTTGCTTCAGATATGATTTGTGATTTCCTTATGCCTTATGCATCTCATTTTTTATATCTGAACATAATTTAGCTTGTTAAACTGAGAAAATAGGATGATATAAAAACATCTGACAGAAAACATCACCTTGTTCTAATTTATTTTCAGATGCAGATACTATGAGACTAGAGCTGCTTCTGAACAGTCAACCCAAAGTTAGTCAATGAGAAGAGTGTTAGACGACCAAGTTTCCATTGGCTGATTAGTCACAGAAAAAAACCCTCAAACTCTATTCAGGAGCTGCACCTTGTCTTTGCAGATGTGATGAAAGGAAGTCAGGAATATGCCATCAGGTCCACATGAAATACATGAAGTCATTAAGTCTGCAGCTGAAAATCAGTCCGATCGGATCAGTTTTCCCAGAGATACAGTAGAAAAACTTATTTTTCACTGGTAATGTTTATTACTTAAAGACTGTGTATGCGTATCATCTGTTAGGCCTATCCATGTGTGAAGCATCAGCTTAGAGTTAATTTATTGTCTAGCTCTTCTTTGGTGATAGCCAGGGTAACGTTGATGGTAGTTTCACTGTACCAGGCAGTCAGAGATCTCGTTGCCTACTGATCGTTTGGGGATGTCTAAATGCAAAATAGTTGCTTAAATAACGGCAAGAACGAGCGCTAACAAACCTATACCCCTTACATTTTTTTCAAGGACACACCATACCACACACACGACAGTCTCCACCTATTTTCCTCAGTGGTGAGCACACAACGTCTGCATGTCACCGCCCCAATATGAAGGGTCATCCTTAACACTTTGGATTGTTTCTGTAACAGGTTTTATTTAAACTTTCTAGTTGTCTTCACCCATTTTCATCAACAAATGCTGGCAGATTGTTCTTAGTCTCAAGTGAAGCATTTAGAGACGGACTTATGAATCTAAGTCGATGGAAACAGGGAAGGGACAATGTTATACTTGTTGAAATAAATTAAAATATTCTGACTCGCTTTGTACGTGTGCTTGTAAAATTTGTTTTAAAGATCCATTATTACGATTTTGTATTTCTCTGTAGTGCAGCACAGTGTTAAAAATGTTAATTATGACATTCTTTCTCAGCATTAGAACTCAAACCATTTTCTGATGACCCCCAAAATATATATTTAAGTAATTAAATCTATAATTCCAGTTAGCCATTGATAGCTAGTTGCTACTGTAGTTGCTGTAAGTGCTGGGAAATCACAGGTTACATCAGATATGTTACACCACTTCACAACATCATCAAACTACATCTTTTGTTATTGCTTTTCACCCCCATCGGCAGAATTAACATATTGTGCATTCAAATTTATGTTACAAACATACAAAGACTAGCCAACTAATGGCTGAAACTAGTAACTACAAGTCGACTTGGGAAATCTTTGCTCGGGGCAGCCCTATTTAACACACATATACATCAAAATATTCTGATCATTTGTTCCATGTGTCCTCTTCTTGCTACCACAGAGCAGCCACACCTGATCCTGCTAAACTCACACTGAGACTCCCTCTCAGTCCCCCAAAGTGATACTGAATTGGAGTTAGCGATACTGAATTGGAGTTCCTATCAAACTGACTGAGACACAAAGAGATTAATACGACTTTACTATCTCAGCTTCTCGGCCAGTCAAGTTCCCTGTAATGCTCTCTGCGCTATTGATTTTTATTTTTCTCTCTCCTCTCCCTTTCTTCCTGGCCGTCTCTCCCTCGCCATCTCTCCACCTCCACCAGCATCTGCCGAGCTCTGAAATGTCCTGCAGGTCAGACGGATGCTGGGCCGGATCAATCAGGGAAAGTAATCTGGGACGCCTCATGCACGCAAGCACACACACACACGCACAGACACATCAGAGATACTCACGACACACACCCCTCCTCTGTTGCACTCTGGCCTGCCTGCCTCCACTCTCATCGATCTGCATCTACTTTACCAAATGGATTCTTCTCTTCTTCTATCCTCCTCCACCTCTTTTCTCTCTGTGTGACTCAGAATAATAAATGTTCCAGACCGAGCGCAAGACGTGTACGTAAGCAATTTTTCATTTAACTTTGGCTTGACTTTTTTCCCCCCTTTCTTCTTTCTCTTTTGTGATGTTTCAGTCTTTCAGCGAGATCGATGCAGCTTTCCCACACACTCCCTCACAGCCTCCGGGTAATCGGCACACACTTGCGTAAGGTCAGAGGTCGGGAGATGACAGGATACGGCCTGTTGCAGAGGGATATGTCAGACAGGATTTAAGTAATAATCTCAAGATTTATATTTCACAGGCAATTAGAGGATGAATCTTGGCAAAGATTATCTTTTCAACTGTTAAACATCTGATGTATTGTTCAGTTTCACTTGTTTCTGAAGGCTGGCAGAGTCTGGCACAACAAAGGTTTTCCCACATTTTGCATTTAAATGTTCATAACTGAAGTGATGTAACTTGTTCTACTCTATTCAAATTTACTTGGCTATTATTATTATTGTTATTTCATCTAAAAACTTTTCTCAAAAGCTATTTTGTGATGCATTGTGAGGCAGTGAAAAGACGACATCATTCAAGGACCAGTGTTGTTATAGTCTTGTATTTTTCATAATTTCTTTCTTTTGTTTCATTTTTATTAAAGTTATTTTTTGGGCATTTTGCCTTTAATTGACAGGACAGCCAGAGAGTAGACAGGAAATGGGGCAGAGAGAGGGGATGACATGCAGCAAAGGGCCGCAAGCGGGAGTCGAACCAGCGGCCGCTGCAGACGACTAACAGCCTCCATACATGGGTTGGACGCTCTACCAACTGAGCTAAACGTCTGCCCCCTTTTGTTTCATTTTTTTATTTTTTGTTTTCAATTCAGTTAAGTTTCAGTTACTTTCCAAAGTGAGTTTTCCTTTTTCATTTTCCCTTGTAGTTTTTAATCTGTTTTAGTATTAGTTTTAGTGTGTTTTCCACCAGTTTTGAGTGGAACCATTGTACAGTAATCAAAGATGCGTCATCAACAGAGGATGGTGTACAGTACACACAATAACCAGAACAATGTGACACACCCTCTTCAGTTCTCACTTCAGGTCAAGGAAAACCTGCTTTTATTTCCCGCACAGTTTAAAGTGTCCTTTTATTGTGCAATAATCATGCTGTTTATAAGCATCTCTATGTAACATCTCTAAATGCTACATCTGCCAGGTAGATGGACTATCTTGGCATGGGAGAAATGCTCACTAATGTGGATTTTAACAAATCTGTGAACAAAATTTCATGGTTCAACTTGGCTTATTTATTAGCAGTTAGCAAATAACAGCAAATACTAAAGTTAATTGTTTAATCTAGGGCTGTTATGTCCTTAAAATGTCAGAAAATAGTGAAAAATGTCCATCCCAATTTTTCAAAGTCCAATGTGATGCCTTTAAATGATATTCAGTTCAACATGATAAACAATGGAAAGTGGGAAATCTCCACATCTGAGTAGCTGAAAACAGCATTTTCTGCCAGTTTGCATGAAAAAATACTTAACAATGAATCTATTATCAAAATAGTTTGATAATTTAATTCTTTTTTTACCACTTGCCCTGTCAAGGTAAGTGAGATGCCAGAGATGCTAGATTTTTTAGTTCAATCCATGAAATATGTAAAAATATATTTTAAGAATTAAATTACTATCATAAATGTGCAACAACTAGTTGACTGTTGGTTTGAACTAACAACTACAAGTAGATGAGGAAAATCTTTGGTTGGGGACATCCCATTTATAAGACATTGTTTGGCTTCAGCTGGGTACCAACTTTCAGACACTAAACCAATTTATTTTTGGTTCAAAATTAGGCATGTGAACCAGAACAGAACTCAATATATGTTGGTGGAGGGTTATATGTAAAAGCAAATGACTCACTGTCATGTAGGAATCCCAGGCTCATTAAACATACACCAATGTCATCTCATCAATCTCAATCTCATGCTTGTTGTGTTGACAGATTTTAGTTTTTATTTTATTTGAGTCAACTAAAATAGTTGATTATAAATGTATTTAGTTTTAGTTAACTGTAATAACCTTCTGAGGACCTGCAGTGCTCCATACATATGCAGTCATGTTCTCTCTCTCACACACACACACTCATACATACATACACACACATACACATACACATACACACACACACACACACCCCAGTCTCCTTTGCTGAGCCAAACTGTAGGCGGAACTGGAGCCATTTGTCCACTGGCTGAATCCCAACTCTGCACCAACGCATGCAGAAAATTGGTGAGCATCTTGACTCTGGAGATGACACTTCAATTTGTGCAGCTCCAGTGACTGGTGCTCTGCAGTTCCTCCCTTGTGGGGGTGTGAGATCAGCTGGACACCTGCCTAGCTGTTTGGCTGAAGCCTGGAGCACAGGGACTGGGCCTTGGAATTGAAGGCCTGGCCTTGCCTGTCAGCCCAAGTCCCTGTCCCTCAGCCCTAGCCCTAGCCTGGCCTCTCAGGTCCTCATCACAGTTCCCCTAGTTTCACTCCTGCGCCAGAACAGTCCCTCGCTCGATGCCCCTGACCCCTATTTCTCTATCCAATCCTCAGCTGCAAGTCAGTGCAGCTGCAGCGCCATCATCCCAACAGCAGTCTTCCCTTCCCTTGAACGGCATCAAATCCCCATCAACAGCTTGCCAGCCTTTGTTCCAGTTCTCGCTGCTGCAGCCAGCATCTCTGCTCCCCAGCTCAGTCAAATCAGCAAGATGTCTCCACTGTGCATCGCTGTCTGTCCTGCTGTAATCCCTGGGTGTGACGGATGGGAGTGATCACTGTCAAGGCCCTCAGCTAGGACATTTTGGTGGATTAAAGAGGCTAAATCATCGTCTCATCCCTTACATGGGATTCTATCCTTAATTAAATGGCATTAATGTGGTTAAAGGTTTTAGTGGAGATGATATCTATCTAACATGTAGGGCCTATTCAGTAAGTATTAACACTTAGCACAAAAGAGATTGTGAAAAAGAGAAAGGGGTAAAAAACAAAGCAGGAGAGACAGGAAGACCGAAAGCTACAACAATTATTTGATCGAAAGAAATTAGTTGCCAACTATTTTGACAATCAATTAATCGTTTCAAGCAAAAACTTTTTTTCCCAAACATTTACTGGTTGCAGAGTCTTAAATGTGAGGATCTGCTGCTTTTCTTTGTCATTTCTGATAGTACATGAGGAGTCTTTGGGTTTTCGAAAGTTGGTTGGACAAAAAAGCCATTTGAAGATGTCACTCTGGGCTCTGAGTATTTTTCACTATTCATTTTACATTTCATAGACTAAACGATTAATCGTGAAAATTACTGGTATATATTGCTATTTGCAACCAGTAGGAAAATCATTTGATGCAGTCCTAGGAAGTACACTGTCAGTCTACAGAAGGCCGACATCACGCCTGTCATTTAACATGACATAAAAGGTTGATCCTTCCCAATAGGGCCCATCCTTTTTTCTCTGTATCTTCCTTTTTCATAGCACTAAAATCACATTTGCCATGACTATGTTATGATCTAACCTGGTTACTTGTACCCACTGTGCCTGTTCTCTGAATAAGTGTAAGTGACAGTGCAACAGAGTCTACAAAATCTGCACTCCTCTGGATTGCATTTCAGGCAGTAGCTTGTGTTTCCATGCAGTGCTCATTTCTGTGCTGAGCTGAAGTTGCTTTTAGCTGGGCTGCCTGGGACAGCGGATAGAGGACGCAGAAACAGACAGTGAGGCAGGGAGAGCAGGCAGGCTGATCCATCTGAGTCAGCACCATGTGTCATGAGCGAGGACACCACCTCCACAAGTAGCTGGCAGGTGAATGCGGCCACACACCTGTGCAGGCAGCCAGCCATTTTAGTGAATCTGTCTTCTATCTTTAGCAAAATACACTGAAATACACCAGCGTGTACATAAACAAACACATGCAAACATGCACAAATGCACACAGATTCACTCAACTACCCAGCTATACAGAGTTACTGTGCCCACCTGCATGTTTCAGGTCAGAAATAAGCAATTCAGCAGTGTCATGATATTGCAACCAACTAGAAAATAACTGTACATCCCTCGCTTACTCAAGCTTATAGTCAGGCTTGTTGTGTGTATTAGGGCCCAACCGATACTGGATCTTTGAGGGTGATACTAGTGGTGGAATAATTCATTAATCTTTGTCAATATATATATATATATATATATATATATATATATATATATATATATATATATATATATATATATATATATATATATTGATTTATTGGTCAATGATCCGATACGATTGATGCAAAAGTAACAATACTGATCTATATAGTTGTGCCTTTATTTTGAAATTTCTAGGGCACATCTGCAGCACAAATGGAAGAGTTCAGTCATAAAATTGTCATATTAAAATTTAGTTGCTTTTCGTGAGTTAACATAAATGTAACACAATCTGTAAAATGGACATATGATGCTGTCTGATATCAATCACAGGCCTCTGAATTGAAACAAATCAAAGCTGTACTGTGGCTTACTGGAAGCTGTGCAGACTTTTTGACAGCAGCAAATATTGCATCATTGTTCAGAGAAAGAATATTGTATCATGATGAAACTGATTTACACCCCTAGCAAATAAGGATATTAGACAGTAAAGAAAGTCTTATATCAATATATCTGCCGATATTCTTTATACAGGATATAATAATGATCCCTCAAAACACTTGTGACAAAATGTAATGGAGGCAGGATATTTTACAGTTTAACAACAAACTACATGTATTGTCCAAAATGATATCAAGGCACTGAAATAGTAAACTTTGACCAGTATTTTTAATAATTATGAATAACTATAGGCTAAATAAGATAATTACAAATAGAGTAAAGTATGCATACAAATATATTAAACCTGGAATAAGACTAATCAGATATACACAGAATGCTGCCTATAAAGCTACCAAATAAGAACAATCTGTGATATATCCTATTAAAAAAGTTTTCATAAAGGTGCACATCGGGCAACATATATTCTGATACCGACAAAGACTGATATAGCTGTGATAAGCCAATATTGGGGCAATAATACCAGTTGACTGATATATCAGTCGGGCTCTAGTGTATATAAAAAAGACCTTGAAGAAAAAGATAACTGGCTCAAGCAACTTTTCAAACGGGGTCTCTAATAATACTGTCCCTGAGCAAAAGAATAAGAAACTTGTAAACTCTTCTGACTGAACTCAATTTTCAGTATAATTCACAGTAGGAGTTCTAATTAAAACTGGTTTGAGGCTGGAAGTGGTAATATTGGCTTTGTTGAACAGGTATTTAAAAAGCTATAAACAGCCTGGAGGTATACGATAAGAACAAAACCTACAGCACAGCACTTATACTGAGAACAAGGCAGAGAGAAGAAGCAGCAAAGGCAGAGCTCTTCCTAATCTAATCACTGTTTCCCCCATCAGCTGCATCTCAGACACAGCCGGCTTGTGTGTGCATGTGTTGTGTGAGTGTGTGTGAGTGTGTTGTGTGTCTGCCTTCCAGCAAAGGCATAGAGCTAAATCACACAGACACCAACCGACCGTTGTACTCGAGAATTCATTCCACAGCCTTGGGTACTGTGTGAGGGTGTGGCTGAGTGTGTGTATGTGTGTGTGCGTGTGTGTGTGTGTGTGTACGTGCGTGCCGAGCTAATCTGGTTATTGATTCGGCTCTGAACCGGAGCTCATATAATCAAATAGCTGCGAGGGAAAAGGACAGCCGTCCGTCATCTGTCTTAATGAGTAAACAGTTTGATGGAGGTGATGAATAACTGGGAACTACATGTAGATGTAGAGGAAGTTACTACACCCTGATAGACAGACAAGCTGAAATGTTTATACCTACTGTATCCTCTGGCAAATCTCTTGGCAACCTTATTCCTATGCTGAGTGACACCATGAAATATCAAATTGTTTCATTTGTAATTTTATACAACAGGTATCCTGCACTTTTTGGTCCTTGTTGTAGTTGTTAGCCTGGTGTAATTTGAATATTCATCTACACTGATCACAATTATTTGGATACTGCGATTGTGGTCTGATTCCCAATTAGTGGAAATGATCACTTCTGCCTCACAATTTTCACTGAAAATAATTAAATAATGATGATGTTACATTTCTTGTGGACTGTACCTAATGGCACCTGTAGACTGCGAGATTTAAGCAATCTAATAAACCACGCTGTGCGGCATGGATCTCATAAACTTGGGTACGACATCAAGTTTGATGTAGACTGTTATGATAATCACACCTACTGAATCATAGGCTACGACACAAGTCAATGTCCCTTGCAATAGTGGTATTAATGTGTATTAAAAAAATCCATCAGGAGGAGGGCGAGAATGTGGACCTGGTCATGGCCAAGGAAGAGAGGCCAATGTGGGATACCAATTTTGCAAAGAGAGCTTGAGGTAATGCCAAGTATTTGTAGTATGCTAAGTATGCTAAAATAGCACACATAAGTGTGGGTCATTTAGGTTGTGCTGTAGCAGTAGTCACACTGTGAGCTGGCTATCCTAAATTTCTGATACTGGCAGAACTTATCCCAGCCTATCTTTGGTGGCAAGACCTTGACATCAGCTGTCTATGAACCTCTCTTAAAGTGTGATGTGGGGCCACCATTTTGGAGCCACAGGCAAAGATATCGCCATGTTTCTTTTCACATTGGTCATGTTTCGTCAGGGACAGACCACAATCACACAGTGTATATCCAGCCTAAGAAACATATTTTTCTTATATCTGAAGAACAAGATTTGTAGGCTAGGGGATCTGTACAGCACAACAGGACTTCATTATAATGCTGTTTTGTCACACGTTTTACTTTTATCAAAAAAAACAATGCAGCTTCTGCAATTTGGATATTGTATTTGACCATATGGTTGCAATACATATAATATTTTGATTAACTGTGCAGCACAATTGGAAACATTCACTTTTGCTGACATTGCAACAGCCAAATTATTTCAGTCACTTTCTTAACGCTATAAAGTTGCTTTGCACAAGTCATTACACAATCAATTTGGAGTTTGACTTGAGAATTTATAGTGAGCCCATCTTCTGTGACAATCTAATCTCAGTGTAACTTGATGTGAAAGTGGTGCAATTTAGAAATGGCTTCTACTGCAGCAGGAAGGAAAGAAGAGTGGAGACTAGTGAGACACAAAAGCCTAAATGTATACCAGCACAGCAAACAGACGAGGCCCGCGGCACACTAGCTAAACCATTAAGTGTGGCGTGCATTCAAACGAGCAGATTAATCCCCCCTACTGCCGTACAGTGCAGAGTAATTGAAAATGCCCACATGAGACTATCTTTGCTCCTATACTGTGTGCATGTGCCAGGGAGGCAACATATAGAAGGCAGTGGCTGATTGCCATAGGAAATTCTGCAACAGCGTTTTACTTTGACAGCATGTGCCGGAGAGCCGTGCAGCCGTCAGATAGCACACATTCATCTCTCCACAGTCCCTATTTTCTCTTCTCTTTCTGACTTTTTCTCCCTCAGCCTCCCAGTATCAGTGTGACAGGTGTGGGTCATGCCTGCTGATGTTTATCAGTCTTGATAAGCAATCAGATATCACATTCCCTCCATATGCTGTGTAGGAAGGACAGCATTCCTGTGGAATGGAAGGGGATATGCATTGAACGCGAGAATCCATATTCCTGTTGGGACAAACTGCCTTCATTATCAGAATTACTATCTCAAACTGTGGTCTGATAACTGCTAGTGGGTCTCGCTGGTTGGCTATCTCTGGTCTCATATTGTACTATGTCAAAAAGGCAAACCAAACCTCTGACTGACAAGAGAAAATAGTCAGGTATTATCTACCTCCTCGCCTGCATTTTCTCTAATAATTCACAAGGAGATAGCTTTTCCTTTTAGATGAAGTCTGTCAACTCCACTCAGAGATGGACAGCATTTCAATTAAATGTATTTAAAATATGTATTCATTTTAGTATTACATTTGAGTATTATGTAATGTGTATTTTTCTTGACAGAAAAAAATTGTAAAAAATACTGAAAGAGCTTGTAGAAATTAAACACATTACTAAATATGTCAGGTTATTCTTAAATAAGACACATTTTTATTTTTACATTTTTATTTTATCATAAAAAGTCAACAATTAGCCTAACTGTATTCTTCGTGATTGCTTGAGGAAAGCTGCTTTGGTGTTTGGTGCAAATTTCCCCAAAGATAAAGGTATGTAATCAAAACATGATCTGATATTATGAATGACGCAAACTTACTGAGGCAAACTAAAATACAACAGAGGAAAAGAGCAATTAGCAAACTCATGTGCTCTAGAAATGGCAAATATGCTTGCTGACTAGAAACCAACAACACATCTTTGCATTAAACACACAATGGTTTCATTTCCAGTGACTCCCAAAATGACAATGGAGTGTAACAGCAACAGGCATAAAGTCAGTGATGTAAGTCACATCACATTTAACATGTGGTTAACAGGTTTAAGAACCAAAATTACTTGGTTAGGTTTAGGAATAGACTGTGGTTTAATAAAAACATTACTACGTGATGTGATGTTCAAAAGGTCATGTTAAGTATCTTAAAACTTTAAATAAGCCAACCTTGCCGTTTGGTTCCACACAAGACACAAACTGCGGTGAAGCTCCTGTATTTGACTCTCCTACCCTACATGCACTTTCTCGCGCTATACAGTTCTCGCTATGATTCCTACAGCCACTAGAGGTTGCCGCCTAACAATAAATGTAAAAATGCTGCTTACATGGACAACCTCTATACGGCTGTTTCATGATGAGGGTGGGCTGGAACCACCCAGCATGCACCCCTTAATTTGGCTACTTAAATTCTATGATTTGGGGAGAGCTCATCTTTTTTTATTTTTTTTATTTATGTGGGCGGGTTATGGTTTTAATTAAATTCATTTTCCTTGCCACTATTTTGAATTTTATTTACATATATTTGATCAGCAAGTATTTGTATTTTGTAACAAGATACTTTTTGATGTATTTGTGCCCATCTGTGGCTCCAGCATTATGATCTCCATGTACAGCGGCCCTGATCTTTATGAGTCACTGACCGCAACTGACTTGCAGATGGACCTTGTGTATTCCCCTTTCCTGCTGCTGCAGGATTTTCCAGCGTCTTGGTGTATTGTGTAGAGCGAGATCAGCCTTTTTTGTCCCTGTGTTGGTGCTGCTATTGATGAGATAAGGCAGGCTGGAGGCTGTCGTGTGGGATGCTGTGTTTGTAGGCCCTAATGTGTCTATTACCAACCACAATGGTGCTATTTTGTAGCATGTTCAGTTGCATGTTCAATCTATAATTCATCCAGCTACAGAAATATATAAATGTTTAATATGTCAGAGGCGGTGAGGCCTGTCGAAAGAATGACCTTGAAATGTCCTTTAAACATCACACAGCAACAGCACTGGGGCCAGTTAAGCTGCCAAAGCCAAACAACAGGCAACGTGCACACAGACGCGCGCGCGCACACACACACACACACACGCACGCACACACACAGCCTGTCTGCCTGCTGATGCTTTCCGCTGCTTTCTGTTCCCTTTTTTCCTGGGATGCAAAATGCAGATGAGACGAGTCAGCCGCTTGTGCACAGTCTCAGGAGAAACTGCCACTCAAATCCAAACATCTGTATGAATACCAAAACACACAGGGTACAGTGGAGGATGAGAGGAAGAAGGGAAAGAGGGGAGAGGATCGAGAAAGAATGAGCTGTAAAGTAGCTAAGAAAGCCAGTGTTCCTCTCTCCTTCTGTATCTTTGAGTGAACAAAGAGCTATATACACATGAATACCTCTTTCCTCCCACTGTATTTTCCATCGGGATATTTATTCTGAAAAGCAGCGATGCACAACAAGGGCTCGGTCCTGTGTTTGCTAGTGGGCTGAGGCGCTAACACTCCCCAGCTGATTATGTGTCTGTCTGTAGCAGTTTGAGCTGCTGCCAAAGGAATTAGGTCTAGTATTTGTGAATGCTGCTCCCCTCACAGCAGAATGCCTTGCCATGCCTCTCAGATTTCTAGCTTTTTAAAAAGAGAGGGAAAAAAAAACATTTTAAATAAATGAAGGAAATCGCTGTGGAAGCCTATTAAATTTTCAACGTGACCGTTTTGTGAGTCTTCATGTGTGTTTAGGCTTCACACAAAAGGAATATTTAAAAACCAAAGCGTGCTAATTGGGACAGAGATTGTTACAGCAGCTTCTTATTCAAACAGGCTTTTGGCTCATTAACTGCTTCCATCCAGCTTTTGTTTAAAGGAAAGTGGAAAAGACATTTACAGACAATAAAATATTTTGCGATATTTGTACAGTCACTGTACCACCAAAATACTGATAGACTGCATAATGTACTACTCACACAAAACATGCCACAACAGTGGCAAAACCTCTTACCTCAAGTGTAAGGGCAAAAAAAATAATAAATTACTTAGTGGTGTCATGTCACACACAAATCAAGTCTTTATTTTGTAGTAGCAGCTACATTTTTAACCACCAGTAAACCACGTCTAATTCATTATAGATGGAGTTCATCATATTAGTATTTTGGAGTATATGCATAGTTTGCATTAGAATAAATTTATAATTATTATTTTTCTTAAAACTGAGTATTACTACTGTACTTTTGCAGGTGTAATTATCTCTGCCACATATTAGCCTGGGGGAGATCATGCAAGCGGTTGTGTGTGAGAGCTGGACCTGGAGGGCTGGACCTTTTCTGTGGTTATTCTTGCATACAACGGGCCAGTCAGGCAAAAAAATGTTTGTGCTCATTTATGATTGTGTACTCAAGGACCTCTCTAATTCACAATTTTTGAACAACCTTGAAGAACCTATATAAAAACTAATGTATAACCAATACTGACTGCTTGTTGTCACTTGTCTTAACCGGTAGGGGCTGCAAGTCATCAACAACTGTTAAAAAAGGCTAATCTACTAGCACATGTAACTAGTTACATGTGATTAAATAACAAAATAAATGTAATTTTAATCTGCAATCTTCTAGTTATAGCATCAATTTAGAAACCAGTTTAAACACTATAGGATCATACTTTCCCTTATATCTAACTGCGTATTGAGGGCAGACCTGACGCCCTTCAGGCCCTGTTCAGTTAAAAAGTATCATACTCATGAGTTTTCACATATTCCAATAAAACATAAATGGTCCTGCAGGAGTTCCCTGGAGTTGCATGTAATCCAACAATATGTGTTTGACTCATATCTCTGGCTAACACGTCACTATCACCTCTATCTAAAGAACCCCACTCTAAACCTCATT
>JAJHUR010073559.1:0-19118 GCA_027495735.1 Lutjanus campechanus
TTTATAGGGGGGGGGGGGGGGGGGGGGGGGGGGGGGGGTTATAAAAGGAGAACACATTCCCCTTCTGGTTGAGCAAGAAGGCAAAGACAAGTGAAGGGCATCACAAAAATGTCATGCTTTCTCCTCACACTTAGATCTCACAGAAATTGAGTTTAGACAAGGTTTTCTGGAATTTGTAACTGGTATTGCCCCGTCACTCTTGAACCCAGGCCCCTCAGCCTGCAAGTCCCGGTGGAGTCGACAGGACGGGGCAGCATTACCACTGGATATTACTTTAACCATTCTGGATGGGGTCCAGGGTTGTCTGAGATCAGGACAACAAAAATAGGCTTAGAGTATGCTCAGCCCTGAGTATGAAATCCACACTAAGGCTCTCTGCCTTATTGTATGTGTGGGCCGCTCTGCGGATATCGCTTACTTCTCAGAACCATCTTGTAACCTGGGCTTATTAGACAGCCTTAATAAGGACATCTGACAGCTGAGGCAAGTTCTTTTCGAACCATACCGATGTAGGTTTTAACATAGTGATGAGGAGCCTGCTTTGACATCATAGATCGCATTATTGAAAATGTTTCCACTGGTAGAAGTGTTGGTGACAGAATTGGTTTTGAAGAATCCCTCCTTGGTCAAAATTAGCATGTAAAAGCATAACAATACGGAACATTCATTGCATTTCTTGTCTTAAAAGAACCATTCACCTGAAAAAAAAAATACATATTTCCTCTGGCATTTAGTGCTATCTATCCATCTATACTGTTTTGCTGTGAGCCGCCATGTTTTGGAGAGATCGCCTATAGACATTTCTGTCATCTCTCCAATATAATGGAACTAGATGGCACTAGGCCGGTGCTGCTCAAAGCGCCAAAAATATATTTGAAAACTCAAGAGCAATGTTGCTTTCCAGAAATCATGACCCAGTTACTAAAAATATTCCAGACCTTGTTGTGAGCAGTTTCATGTAGGGACTACTTTCTCTCTGCAGTAGAACTGGAAGTACATGCTAATAGAAAGAAAGTAGTTGCTACATGAAACTGCTCTCAACAAGGTCTATGGCAGTGTTGCACATGAGCGCGCTGCAAGAGCAGTGTTCATTGAACAGGCTCTGTTGGACCTGTTGGAAATTTAAACAATATGGTGGCATTCAAGTTTACTTTCTGCTGCAGTGTAAAATGTTCTCACATTTTTAAAATGTTGTTAACAACTATAGATATAAGTAATCCTGGCCATTTAAATTACTACTTTTTCTTAAATTGTTATTATTAGTTAATAAAAAACATGACTATCATGCACTATTTTGTATGA
The DNA here is from genome assembly GCA_027495735.1 of Lutjanus campechanus. Classification (NCBI taxonomy): domain Eukaryota; kingdom Metazoa; phylum Chordata; class Actinopteri; order Lutjaniformes; family Lutjanidae; genus Lutjanus; species Lutjanus campechanus. Next base: position 1,303 of record JAJHUR010073559.1, read on the forward strand.
ATGCTAGGAGTGGCCAAATCAACAGTTTGGTACATTCTGAGAAAAAAAGAGCGCATTGGTGAGCTTGGGAACCTGGGCCTGGATGTCCACGTAAGACAACAGTGGTGGATGACTGCAGGATCCTTTCCATGGTGAAGAAAAACCCCTTCACAACATTCACCCAAGTGAGGAACACTCTCCAGGAAGTAGGTGTATCAGTATCTAAGTCTACCATAAAGAGAAGACTTCACAAGAGCAAATACAGAAGGTTCACCACAAGGTGCAAACCATTAATCAGCCTCAAAAATAGAAAGGCCAGATTAGACTTTGCCAAAAAACATCTAAGGAAGCCAGCTCAGTTCTGGAACAGCATTCTTTGGACAGATGAAACTAATATCAACCTGTACCAGACTGATGGGAAGAAGAAAGTATGGAGAAGGCTTGGAACGGCTCATGATCCAAAGCACACCACATCTTCTGTAAAACATGGTGGAGGCAGTGTGATGGCATGGGCATGCATGGCTTCCAATGGCACTGGGTCACTAGTATTTATTGATGATGTGACAGAAGACAGAAGCAGCCGGATGAATTGTGAAGTGTATAGGGATATGCTTTCAGCTCAGATTCAGCCAAATGCAACAAAGTTGATTGGACGGCGCTTCACAGTACAGATGGACAATGACCCAAAACATACTGGGAAAGCAACCCAGGAGTTTTTTTAAGGCAAAGAAGGGAAATATTCTGCAATGGCCGAGTCAATCACCATATCTCAACCCAATCAAGCATGCATTTCACTTGCTTAAAACAAAACTTAAGGCAGAAAGACCCACAAACAAGCAACAACTGAAGACAGCTGCAGTAAAGGCCTGGCAAAACATCACAAAGGAGGAAACCCAGCGTTTGGTGCTGTCCATGGGTTCCAGAACATTTTATTTATGGTCATGTTAATTTGTCCAATTACTTTTGAGCCCCTGAAATGAGGAGACTTCGTAGAAAAATGGTTGTAATTCCTAAACGTGTCATAGGATATTTTTGTTCAACCCCTTGAATTAAACCTGAAAGTCTGTACTTCAATAGCATCTCAGTTGTTTCATTTCAAATGTGGTGTGATGCAGAGCCCAAATCACTGTCCAAAACTGTATGTATGTATGTATGTTGTGTATATATATATATATATATATATATATATATATATATATATATATATATTCCTATAATTCCTATACAGGTGAAAGTGTAGACAAAACACAAAACATCAAAGCAGGGCAGATACGTGACAAAAACAAAACAAAACAGTGACACAGGAGAGAAACTGAATTTCAAACCACAGACATTCAGTTAGAAGTTACAAAAGTATACAGAGCTGCACACAGAGACACTTTTCTCTTTTTCTCTGCAGTCCTGCACACACATGAGCTGAGTCTCAGTGCACACCAGGAAAAAAGAAAGAGGCATACGGGTCTGGAAAAGGGTCAATCGCCAGCTTTTAGGACATTTACCAGCATTTTAAAAAACCTGCATATACACTCTAATTTTGAGGTAAAAGTGGTATTACTCCCACCTCTCATGGTAATGTGCAGATTTAAGCATATTCTACTAAAAATCTAATGACAGCATTGTCAGATCTTCATGAGAAAAGTGTACTCATATGGAGGAAATATGGAGGTAACAGGAAAACTTTGGCCTGAAGACTGCATGCAAGTCAGTTCTTCACTGTGGGAAAGTCTGGCTCATCCTCAGCAGGGGTCCTGCTCAGAAGGGAGGGGGAGTTTGCATGCGAGATAGATCTGAAGGTGGTAATGACCAGTGTATTCTTTCACACTGACAGCTCCTCTGACATTTCGGAATTTATCTCTTGCAGCACATTTTCACGGGCTTAAGACAGCACCCCGGTTGCCTCACGGGTATATCTCACTTACTGTACGGACAGAAACAGCTGTAAATAGAGACCTGAGTGGGAGAGGAACAGGGCATTTGTTTATGCTGTGACACATCACAGCTACAAGAATGTGCATCGTCTTCCAGAGGTCTTCTGCGAGTGCCACCATTTTTCTTCACAGGGAAATGGATTTGTTTATGTCGCTCATGCCACATGTTGCAGTAAACTCCCGAGGCCTGCTGAGTTTCTTACTGACAGTTTGACACCTTCGGAGGCAAAGGTGAACGGCAAGTGTGGCGCTATCAACAGCCTTCGCTTATTAGCCTGCTGCTTTGACACTAGATCCTGAAGGCTTATTATGAGGGATGAGTAATGTGAGCCAAAATAAATCAATCCAGCCTGGCCTTATGAAATTCAGTATGATGTCTTAAAATGCAAAGTATGTGCTCCATGAAGAAATAAAAAGGGAGGAGACAGGTAGCAGAGTGTTGGCTGCACAGCTATTAGATTAATACCCAACCATGCAAAATGTGAATAATTCCAGTGAAATTCATTCAGAATTATCTATGACCAAAACCTCAATGAGACCAAAACGGAGCCAAATACACCAGAAATTTTTATGATGATTTAAATAAATAGGCTATGTGACATCAGTGGAGAAAAGACATTGTTGCATTATTTACCTACACCACAACACTTCATGTTCATGTGCAATATTATTTTCCTCTTACGTTTAATGTCACGTTTTAATATCATGTGGAATATTACTTTTCAGTATGTGTGGTATTACTTTCACTATCATGTGAAATATTACTGTCTATTATTATGTAAAATATTACATTTAACATCATGTGTATTTGTATATTCATCATCTGCTGCAATATAACTTTTTTATGTCTCCATAACATCCATATTGTCTTTTAATGTAACTGCCAATACTACTTTTTTCTATTTAAGCCTGCCTTTGTGCATATCTTATTCTTACATCTGATACTCTTGCTTGCAACTGTTTTTAAAGGTGAAATTAATTTATTTAAAACCTTGTAACATACATAGATGGGCTCAAATACATCAAAAAGCATCTTGTTACAAATTTATCATAATACAAATGCAAAATAGTGGTAGTGGAAAATGTAATTTGTCATTTTAAAATACAAAAAAACTTTATACAAACTAATATTATCACATTGAGGCATTTATAACAGCCTAAATATAGGTCTGACCTTAACCCCCCCCTACATCTTGGATATATAAGGAGAACTAGATACAGAGCTGGAGGCGGGTTCCATTCTATCGACGCAGCTCAGTGACACATGAAGCCAAAAAAGCCCCGTCCCGCGGTAAAGAAATTACCTGGATGGATAAATGCATACTGCACATGCTCTATGCGCCACCGTGGCAGATTTCTGAGTCGGCTAACTTCAGATTTAACCCTGATCTAACTCAGCAGGTGATAAAATGATTCACTAATGTGGCTCTTATAGACTTTTCAAATGTTACTGAATCGAAAGAATCAAATCCTTATAGTGAAGCAAGTCATTTTGTGGGGCATATGACACTCACACATTCAAAACACGAGCTCTGCTAATTTCCCACATCATAGATTAGAAATGGCCAATGAGGGTATCTCAGAGGTAATTTAGGGGTGCATGCTGGGTTGTACCTGCTGATTGATTTTTACTTCTGTTGTATTTTAGCGTCAATCTTGCCTGGGCATGCAATATGTGATCATATTTTAATTACATACCTTTATTTAAGGGGATATTTGCACCAAACACTAAAGAAGAATCTTTCCTCAGCCTATCATGAAGAACACAAATGTCGCTCACTATGAGCATGTTGCTAAACCTGACAAGTTATGTCACATGATTCACTTGGCTCTAGACAAATACTATGATTAGATTAAATGTTGCCCAGTTTTTTTTCTCCTGTTTAAACCTGGGATAAAAATGCTCATTGGAGAAAAAAAAATACACATTAAATAATGTATTTTAAGTATTTCAAATACAAGCTCTTAAAAGTATTTTGTTTTACATCTTATTTTTTTCTACCCAGCAAAATATTCAAAAGTCAGTAAATATATATTTTAAATACATTTAATGGACATACTTTCTAGTAACATTTTAACATACATTAGTTTTCATGAATACTTAATACATGCCCTGTGTTGGCGCGCAGTAAAGCACTTATGAATCTTCTTGTTTCTGTGTACCTCAGGTGTCCCAGGAATAATGGCCAAGTGCCAGAAAGTAAAGACCATTTATTTCTGCTGCAGCCCAGTTGTTCTTGTCTTTAACACACAGACACTCAAGCCACAACTTGAGCCCATTTGTTATCTGTTGCCTCGGCACAAGTTATTTAGCCTGTCAGCAGAATGATAAACTCTCCCCTGCCATGGGTGTCACTTCGACAGCTAGCTCTCGCATTAGCCAATAAACCTATAAGGTGGACGGGAATCCAGAGTTTCAGCTCCAAAATAAGACATCAAGCACTCTGAAAAGTGACAGCTGCTCTCACAGAATGATCAATAACACAAAATGAAAACAAATGACGGCACTTTTTCAAGACTACAAGGTAACCTCAGAGTTTTATGGACTGGATCTGCCATCATTGAAAAATAGTGACTGAGGAACTTGTAAAATTTCTCAACATGGATGTTCTGTGCGAAGTCTTGGAGGAGACCTCTTCAAATATTTCTATAAATTCTTTGGATTACAGCTGAACTGCCGTGAGCTGTATTGAAGTTCTGGGTATTGTACACAGAAAAGACTTTGTGCCTGGTACGGCCATTAATCACAGTTAACTTGACATTATGGGACTTCTTTATTGGAGGCTAGAGTTGGACGTGGGGTCGGGGCAAGGTCAAGGCGAGGTTCATTTCTGTGAATGTGTTGCTGCCCCTCCAAACCTTTTCTCCAACCCTCTCTATTAAAACAGATCATTCACTAACTTCTCCCAAAATATGGTTCATCCTACAGCAGCTGATATCTGATTGAGGTTTTCTGCCTTCCCTTGCTAATTCTATTGATTTATTTATTTGTTTAACTATTCGGTAACAACTATTTTTTTGTTGCTTTAAATATGTCTAATGAGAGATATATTATATAAGTGAAAAACTAACTCATGAAACATTTTTTCTTCATGTTAGAATGCTTCTTTTCTTTATATCCATTTGTTTTAACACTTGAACAGCCAAGTCACTTTTTCCTTAAAAAAAGTATTTTGTTTTTTTTTCATATAAATTACAAAAAAGGCAAAGAAAATGTGATCATTTTTACTTGTTTCAGCCATATGTGATCATACTGACCACATGGAAATAGCCATGGTTATATTGTTACTTTATTCTAGGGTTGGGTATAAATCTTGGTTGCTTAGCAACTATCACTGTTTTTGCAAGCAGTCTCAACTTGCATTAATTTGCCTACATTAACAGACATAATTACACTAATTTGTCCTAATCAACAGAACTGAAGAATTTGAGAAACATAAAATAAAGGAGTCTAGAGACAGTTGCAACACTTTGTTTCAGCATGCTGAATTTTTATTAGAGCTCTCAAAGTACTTACTAGAAGTAATATGTCTTTTGTTTATTCTTCTGCACATGTAAAAAAAAAAATGCACAGAAAATAACAAAAGCAGCAAAAGCAACCACCACAGCTGCATGCATCTAAATGAAGTCAGTTCCAGGTTCAGAGAAGATGTAAACAGAACACCCGCTGGTGCCTGCTGTAAATATATTACGAGACCTTATTATACGGCTTCTGATTGGTCAATTACAGCATTCTAAGATCTGTTATTTCTGTATAGCAGACCAGTGATATGAAGAACAGACTGTTGTGCCGGATGTAGTTCCGGTCATAGACTCTGGAGGAGCACTAAACTCTTTTAAATGACTATTTTTGTCAAATTATTGATTCATTAAAGTAATATCTGGATAATGTCCAGTGAGCAAGTCATTATTGCAAAATAAAACCAGATCTGCTCACTGTACATTAGCCCTTACATCTTATATTATTATACATGTTACATTACAGTGAATATAGGCAATCATTACAGTTTACTATATGTGACGGCATGAATATTACACATAATTAACAGAATTTATATTTTAGCGTTATTTCATTTTTCTAAAAGATATCCTACCAGAATAGATGTATTAATTTCTTAATTGGTTACTTATCATGGGAGATAATAGAACTCAAACAGTCAAACTAACCACCAACTGTAGGTCTAGCAGTTATGTAATTCTGGCACTTTTAGTGTTAAAGTACATTTTGGCCAGTAAGAGCTTAGGATGACCCTTGACATGTAAAAACAATAGTAAATGTAACTTGCGTGTTTATTTTTCCACATGCAGCCTCGGCTCCCACATCCCTGTCTCTTATACACATCTGATGTGTATAAGAGACAGGCTGATATCTGATTGAGGTTTTCTGCATTCCCTTGCTAATTCTATTGATTTATTTATTTGTTTAACTATTCGGTAACAGCTATTTTTTTGTTGCTTTAAATATGTCTAATGTGAGATATATTATATAAGTGAAAAACTAACTCATGAAACATTTTTTCTTCATGTTAGAATGCTTCTTTTCTTTATATCCATTTGTTTTAACACTTGAACAGCCAAGTCACTTTGACTGTTTTCAAATTTATATGTGCAATAATTTTTTTGAATTAAAATATATCATACTGCCTGTATCTGACTTTTCCTTAAAAAAAGTATTTTGGTTTTTTTTCATATAAATTACAAAAAAGGCAAAGAAAATGTGATCATTTTTACCTGTTTCAGCCATATGTGATCATACTGACCACATGGAAATAGCCATGGTTATATTGTTACTTTATTCTAGGGTTGGGTATAAATCTTGGTTGCTTAGCAACTATCACTGTTTCTGCAAGCAGTCTCAAGTTGCATTAATTTGCCTACATTAACAGAAATAATTACACTAATTTGTCCTAATCAACAGAACTGAAGAATTTGAGAAACATAAAATAAAGCAGTCTAGAGACAGTTGCAACACTTTGTTTCAGCATGCTGAATTTTTGTTAGAGCTCTCAAAGTACTTACTAGAAATAATATGTCTTTTGTTTATTCTTCTGCACAAGTAAAAAAAAAAAAATGCACAGAAAATAACAAAAGCAGCAAAAGCAACCACCACAGCTGCATGCATCTAAATGAAGTCAGTTCCAGGTTCAGAGAAGATGTAAACAGAACACCCGCTGGTGCCTGCTGTAAATATATTACGAGACCTTATTATACGGCTTCTGATTGGTCAGCATTCTAAGATCTGTTATTTCTGTATAGCAGACCAGTGATATGAAGAACAGACTGTTGCGCCGGATGTAGTTCCGGTCATAGACTCTGGAGAAGCACTAAACTCTTTTTAATGACTATTTTTGTCAAATTATTGATTCATTAAAGTAATATGTGTGTAATAAGCAGGATAACGTCCAGTGAGCAAGTCATTATTCTCAGATCTGCTCACTGTACATTATCCCTTACATCTTATATTATTATACATGTTACATTACAGTGAATATAGGCAATCATTACAGTTTACTATATGTGACGGCATGAATATTACACATAATTAACTTAACAGAATTTATATTTTAGTGTTATTTCATTTTTCTAAAAGATATGCTACCAGAATTTTTTCTTAATTTTCTTAATTGGTTACTTATCATGGGAGACAATAGAATTCAAACAGTCAAACTAACCACCAACTGTAGTTCTAGCAGTTATGTAATTCTGGCACTTTTAGTGTTAAAGTACATTTTAGCCAGTAAGAGCTTAGGATGACCCTTGACATGTAAAAACAATGGTAAATGTAACTTGCGTGTTTATTTTTCCACATGCAGCCTCGGCTCCCACATCCCTAATCACATGACCGCGATGAGGTCGTCAATGTCTTCGTCACTCCTCCCCATAAAACCATAATGGGATGTTTTGACAGTGGCCAATTGCTTGGAATTCCCTCTCTTTCATTGCCCTGATTTTTGGGACTTAGGCGCCATGTTATTGGCCCCGGGGAGTAAGTGGTGGTGTGTTACTCTTCATGCTAGCTGAGTGTGGAAATTGCCACCTCTGATTGATTAGCTTCCTGTCACCAAGAGGTTATGGATGAACTGCCCCTTCTTCAAGCTGCTCGGGAGATCCTCACGAGCACAAGGCTTGAGAAACTCCACTGCTGCGGCTGAGCTTTCTCTGCTTTCTCACAGTGAAGAGATGTAAGGGACACTAAGGCAAGGAAATGACAGTAAGAACAGAGGACAGAGGACTCCACTGGATGAGGCGCAAAATATTATGTCCTGAGATTTCATCTAAAACAGGAGTCTGAAACTGTGGGCGTCCTCTCAGACAAAACTTATGTTATTTAATCCCAATGACACTCAACAATAGAGCCAAGATACCCTGATCCTGCTGTTTGACAAAACTTCAGACTACAACAAATGCAGAAAAAAGTTCTGACCAAAGGCATCTGTGAGATTATTAGACTGTGGGTAAGAGGGATAAACAGAAAAAAAAATGAACTGATCTCTTTAACCAAATCACACATATTTCGGCTATTCTATGTGATCTCCCCTAAAACAGTCTAGAGCACCCCTGGGCAGGCCCACCACCCACTGTCAACACCTCTGATCTAGAATCTAATCATCCCTATATTTTATACCTTCTCTATTTCCTCTGATTTGAAGGGATTTTTTATGTATAAGTGAGATGTGTTAGTATAAAAATATAAGTTTTTTTGTATTTTTACATTAATCTAAACAATTATCAGGTTATACAAAACTGCAAATCAGTGTTAGTACAAGTGAATTTAAACTAACAAAAGGCACTCTGCTCTCTCTCTCTATATATATATGTATATAACTGATATAACTGCATAATATCATACACATACTGTACATCAAACCAACTGAGCATTTATGAATATGAAGAAGTCCAAATGAGAGCATTTTTCTTTTTTTAAATATATTACATTATCATTATTATTGATGTGGCTATACAGAAATGTCACTACACATTCATCAACATGAGCACTCACAACAAAGCGTGTTTGATCATTAAGACGATCATTTTATTAGTAGGCTAATAAGAACTATTCATTTGTTATGTCTGTTCTTTTATTTTTTAACTTATTTTTTATTTGACATATGCATACATACAAACAAACATGTCTGTTCTTAAGCGCAGAGATGTTTATTTTATAAATATGTTTTAACTAGGGCTGTCAAACGATTAAAAAAATTAACTTGATTAATCGTAATACTACTCTGTGATTAATCGCAGTTAAAATACTACATATTATATACACTAATATTACTTGTATTTTCTTCTATTCTTTCTTATATAGTATTGAAGGATGCAATACAGCTAATCCATTACAATTTAAGGATGTAATTTTACAGACTGGTGAAAAATAAAAACACATCATAGTTGTTTATTTTTTCACATCAGCACTACATTTTGATTAGTGTATTAAATAAATGCCTGTGTATCCGTCTGCACTAGTGTTGTCACGATACCAACATTTTGGTATCGATACCGGTACCAACATGTATTTCGATATTTTTCGATACTTTTCCAAATAAAAAGAGAACACAAAAAACTTAATTATTCAATAATGACATTTTTTGTGTTAAGTAGGACCAATGTCTTTAAATGGTATGTTACTATGCTGTAGTCTTTATAACATATTAAATGGCTAAATGTGTATGTAAAAGTTTGTTACTTCATAAAGATCATGCATGTGTGCATTTACAGCTCTGGACAAAAAACATTAAGGGACCACTTCAAATTTATCGTAAATCAGCATGTCTACATGTATGGCAAAAAGTTTAAAAATCACTGTGAGAATATAAATACAATATAATAATATAAAATAAAATAATATAAATAGGCTATTTAAACCAGATAAAGTGGTAGCTAATTGCAATGCAGCTTTATTTTTTTTCCAGAGCCACTTCTGTGGAGAGTGAAGGGGGCTGGCATTGCTTGCTTTTAGTACTGAATGTGGCTTTTTTGTTCATGGGTATATAAGTTATTACCTGTCATTCTCTGAACTCCTTATGCAGGTCTGGGTTCTTGTCCTTCAAGTGTTTTGCCAAGTTGGAAGTGTTTCCACTAGGGTTGTGCCGATTGGCGATTGAAGGGATGAACAACGATCGTTTTTTCTCTTGGCGATATTACCAGAGGTTGTGGTGAACGCGCAGTTAAGAGAGAGAGAGAGACAGACAGACAGACAGACAGGCAGAGAGACAGAGAGAGAGAGAGACAGAGGGGGAGGGAGAGAGAGTGTGAGCATGTGTGTGCATATGACGGTGGAGCTTACTGCGGCTATAATTAATTGATTAACAAGAACAAAGCACCATGAATTCAAACACTTCTGACCCTTAATGCAGTTAGGAGAGTAACTTGTGGCTCTACCATCTAAGACACACAACATGATGTCTGCTACCAGTTAGTTAAAAATATTAAATGATGAGTATGCAAAGTGTGCGCTGCGCTGTCTAAAGGAGGATCAAACGCACCGAACTGAGGTTCAAGGAGAACTTTCGTGCCACATTTAAATCTCAGACAAAACTCCAAGTGAAAGCCCAAATCTTCAAGAACACTGGATTCATACTTTTCCAAATGACTTCTGGGTTAAATACTGTCAGAGATGGCAGCATATGGACGGATTTACTTCCAACAGCTGGCAGTAGTGAAATGCGTCTGTCACAGAAGAAAGACGCTAAAAAAAAGACGCTTTTTAAATAAATATATAATTCTAACTTGTGATCACTGACTTTCTTAAGCCGACTGTATCTAACACCGCGGCACGCACTGCGTGTCAGCCTTATGCTGGAGACGTAGCACCAGCTTCTGACCACAAACAAAATAAGTGATCCATGTCAGCTTAATATCATGTCTTTAAAAGCACTGAATTACTTGCCTTAACGAATTTCGTTAGAATAAAATATGAAGAACTGTAAAATATCATTCCTATGAGGCTGTTCAGTCAGACAGCGACAGATCACAAGTAATTCACTTGTATCAATCATCCCGGCAGTCTAGCGAAGATCAAGCTAGGTGTGGCTTGTTCAGTCAATATTGTGTTCATTATAATGTTGTTAGTGCTGAAATTACACTTTCTGACTAAATAATTAATACCTCGATAATACACTACTCTGAGTCTTAAGGTGGAGCAGCCATTCAGTACATCATGTGCACACATTAATGTGGCGGCTGCGGAGTCGTCATCGTCGTCCGTTTTAAATGTCTCAGTACCCCGTTACCAATTTAGTACCGGTATACCGAACAAGCCAAGTCTGCACACTTCAACTTTTATAAACAATCACATCAATACAGTCTATGGTCTATTAATGAATTTCCCCTTGGGGATTAATAAAGTATTTCTATTCTATTCTATGGTCACTTCACTGTGAGTGGAGAATATTGTCCCCCTGAAGCTGCCGTACATCTGACAGGCCACCGTCTGTCATAGGAAACACTCGCGGAGTTACAACTAGTCTGATTGTCACTGTCACTGACAGACTGTCAAACCAAGAGTTTAACAGTGTTTTACACTCTCGTGTGTGATCAAACCACTGATTGCAGCGAATTTTACCCGATCACGGGCAGAGTCGTACGGCTCTTCACCGGGCAGCAGGTGGGATGAAGCTGCATTCAAGACGGAAATACGAGACTAACCACTGATTCAAAACAGGACGCGCCATTTAATCCTCAAATACAGGACAATTCTGTATTTCAGCAGACGGGTGGCAACTCCAGTGGCGACACAGACCACAGACTGTACACACAGACAGACTCTACCTAAGTCACGTGACACGATTAATGCGTTCATTTTTTTTTTACATGTTATTGTTTTCAGATTAATCTCATGCGTTAACGCGTTAACTTTGACAGCCCTAGTTTTAACTCAAGCTGTTTAAGCAGTGGGAGCCAAACTGAATGAAGATGGTAAATGTAAAATAGTGTTTTATTTATTTGTTTTATTTAACTTTTATTTAACCAGGTGAGTCTCATTGAGATTAAGAATCTGTTTTTCAAAGGAGACCTGGCCAAGACAAATTCCAACCTTTAAACGTCAGACATAGGAAATGTAACTGACTAGCCCCTTTGCAATTATTTTTTTTAAATCTGGCCCCTCTAAAACAGTGATTAAATAGGCCTGCTATAACACCATTGTTTAAGAGAGTGACAATGATGGCACATATTGATTTGATCTAACATAAGATTTCTCACTCCTTACCTAAACAAGTAACTGCTTACTGTTTGATGTTGGTTTTTTGTTTTGGAGTATGTGTAGTTTTGATTTTTCCCCCCCTGTTAAAGAAGCAATCCAACCCTTTACATATGTTGGTAATAAAACATTTATTTATTTATTTATTAGAAAATTCCCTGCATCATTTCAAAACAACACGCCAACATTTCAGAGTAACATCATTACATGTGGTGCGGAGGACGTCCCCTAATAAACTTCGAGGAATGACTCCATGGCACTGCCAAGTTCAGCTGTTACTTTACTTTAAAAACGGACAGAATACCCCCACTGTTCCTGGAGGCGCTTTGAATAAAAGTGTCCATCAGACGGCTGAGACTCTGAGGAATAGTTAAGCTTACACATGTGGAAAAGAGTTGGACTGCGCTGTCTCTACTTGGCAAGATGTCACAGTCCTGCTCTGTACATTTCTCGTGACCCCAATTTTGGCTGCTGCTCTCCTTTCCATGCATCCTCTCTGCTGCCGCCGCCGCTGCTGCTCTCTCCAGCTGGCAGCCGGGCCGGGACAGACACCAAGCTGAGGTCTGACCCCTGCTGACAGAAATGAGGTTTGTATTTAAGACCTGTTGCTGGGGTGTTGCATTTAACATTAGCGTCTGGTCGAACTCCAGCCGGTTAGATACACTTTGCCTGATCCGGCATGAAGTGCTAAATTGGTTATTGCTTTAAAAAATGTTGCCACGAGGTGAGGGATTAGAAAAATCACTCTGCGGGAGCTGCTGCAAACACACCGCAACTGTGAGCATGTGTGTGTGTGTGTGAGCGTGTGTGGGCCAAGTTTGTCACCTTGTACACATGGGTACCTAAGCTTATATTCATGTACTGTATGCGTTTCCTGTGTGCATGTGAGTATATATTTGTGAGTGTATGTGTTCACATTTATTTGTGCACAAGCATGCATTTATATGTGTCAGTGTTGTTTTCAAAGCCTGTTGCCATGGTGTCAAACAGTTTAAGAAGTCTTTGCTGACTGACCGGCCACCTGCTGGAGAGAGACGCCCCACAGAGAGACAGAGAGGAGGGGAGGAAACAAGGAAGGTATTAGGAAACAAAAGAGGACAGAGGAAAGGAGACAAAAGAAGAAGAGAGTGTCAGTCCACAAACTGAGGATTACATCTCCATCACGTATGAGTGTCACACCCTGACAGTAGGCAGGTATCGTGTCACAAATAGGACCTCTAGGACTGATAATAAACTGACTGACTCACATTCTTGCTCTGCTTCTACATGCAGCCCCTCAAATGATTTCCTGTGTCATGTGAATGCCAAGTGTTAAATATTATTTGGCTTTTTTCACGCTCCGCCTCAGCCAACCACAGCAAGGGTTGTTATTAATCTCAAGAGCTCCAGCTACTGACTTTCACCTAAATTATGATTCACAGACCAGTGTTTGGAATAGAAGTTTTCCTGATTCACACTGGGACAGGGTGAAAGTTAAGTATCTGAACATATATTAATAAGGTATCAAAATTAATTTTTGTAATGTCATCTTTCATCAAAATATAGCATGAGAGTGGAGTGAGATTGAAACCACAGATCTGGCTGCACAATTTTGTTCTTTTTTTTAAAGGCAAAAGGGGTTTGCTGAACACTTCAGCACCTCATTGTTCATCATAGTTGGCAGCATTACGGCCACCATGGATTTACATTAGACTTTTTTGCACTGCTCATACAGCAAGGTGGTTAAATACATAAACATCCAGTAAACACAAAGTCCAACATTTACTCTCATTATAGCTCTGTTTTGGTCTCTACCAACTCCTGGATATTTTTAGCTTCCTAATGTTCGAATTTCCTCTCCTCACATCAAACTGTCTGCCATTGGTGCTGAATGGCATACAATCAAGTTTGTGTCTCATCTCTTATTAATTATTTTATTGCTTACCGTGAGCTGTACAGACAAATGAGTGTTGAATTTGGATGTGTGCTGCACTGTTTATGTTTTTATATTAGTATTATAGGTCATAATGAGCAGGACAGAACATGATAAATGTCTATGTAAGTGCTAAAAACAAGTATAATATTAGAATGACTATTTTAATTGCTGTGAAAACCTTAGCAATTCGTTAGTGAATGCTGAAAACTGTGACATGAGGTGGGAAGTAACAAAGTGCAAATATTTTGCAACTCGAAAGTAGAGTTTGCAGGTATCTGTTCTTTACTTGAGTATTTAACTTTTTACTCTTACTCCCTACATTTAAACACACATATCTCTACTTTCTATTCCTTACATTTTCAAAACAGGCTCATTATTTTAGTTTTAATGCATTTGAGTGGAATTATTATTTCAATTTTGCTTCATTTCACACCGCCTTTTTAACATCAAGACCAATTTCAACCTAAATGGATGAAACAACACATAGAAAAGACAATTTCTTGGTGTATCCAATGCATATCACACATGACAGACCTAACAAGATGAAAACAAGGTTAAAAAATATAGCAAGACAGAACAGTCAGAGAGGAAGACTCGGCCCCGCAGAAAACGTGAGGTTCAGTCAGATTTGCACATAACCGGCAGTAGAAACATCCTTCAGAGGGCTGCTTTTTACTTTTATGCTTAAGTACATTTTACAGCCTGTACTTTTTCTCTTTTACTGTAGTAAAGAAGCTGAATCAGTACTTTCTACTTTTCTTTTTTACACAATCTGAACTTCTACTTGAGTGTGACTTGTGTTGTACTTTTACCACCTCTGGATATTTGTAAAGACTCAGGACACCCAGCTTGAAACAGGGACAAAACCAGACAAACCAGGCAGTCTGGTCACCACAGATTAATATCCCCTCACAGGTTAAACGCTAATCTGTTTGACATTCCCATCAGCCTCAGTTCTACTTTGTATTTAGTGCTAATTATTACATTTTTGCATACTAGCATGCAAGCCTGTTAGCATTGTTACTGTAAGCATTTTGCTCAAAGCATCAGTGTGTCTCAGTAGCCATACAACCTCCTTCTCTTTCTTTCCTTTATCAGTTTTTTGAGCACTAACTATAGTCAGGAGGTCCAGATGTTATATAAAGTGTTATTTACAGCACATCTCCAACAGCGCATCAACCATTAAAATGATAAAAATAAATGTGCTGAAAGCTAACCTCAACTCATCAAAGACTATTTAGAATAGGTTTATTTATGAGGGAGATTCAGGTCAATATTTGCATTAGTTCCGGCTCAGGGATAATATTTCTGTTTTGCACCTGTGCACCTGAAAGAATGAAAGTATGTCACACTTGTCTTTACAAATAGACATGAGTAGTGGTTGAAGAATGATTTGTCCTTTCAAGCCCTGCCAGTGTATGCGGTATTAAATACATGTCCTTTTGATCTGTGTAGAACTATGACATGAATTACAACCATGTACACTACAACTACACAATAAGCTTAGCAGAAAGCTCAGACACATTTCACCATGTACCACTACTATGTTGTACTGCATGGTGGAATCAATTACACAGTCATGACAGGAATATTTCTATCCTGTTTTGTTACCTTTAAAGGGACAGTTCGCTCCATAATTAAAAAATACATATTTTCGCTCACACATATAGTGCTACTTATTCATCTAGATTGTGTTTTTGTGAATTGCAGAGTTTTGGATATATCAGCCCTAGAGATGCATGTGTTTTCTCCTGTATAATGGGATTAAATTGCACTAAGCTTGTGGTGCTAAAAGCATCAAAAAATAGATTTGAAATTTCTGTTAAAAAGAAAGTACTTCGGGTAGATATGCAGTAAATTTTACTGCAAAAAGAAAGTAGTTCCTAAGAGGGTCATGATTTCATGAAAAGTGACCTTGATGTTGACTTTTTCAAATGTATGTTTTGGCGCTTTGAGCTCAACAGAACTAGTGCCATCCACTTCCAGTAGGCAGACGTCTTTACGGCCGATATCTCCAAACCATTGCAACTTACCCCAGAACAGTATAGATGCATGTATGCACTACAGGCTTTAGGGAAAATATGTAATTTTGATTTAAGGGTGTCCCTTTAAGGATTTTCCATTTTATGATTAGAATACAACTGTACTTTACTGCTGAAAATTTATAATTTATATTTACGTCCAATAAATACTATGCACCCTGAAGCTTGTTTTAGTTGATGTGGAGTGTCACCTACAGTACGCTTTTTGTATTGTATTCAGCAGCCTGAAAACTTTGACTCAAACTTATCTAAACAGCAGTGGTGAAATCTGTCTGCTAATTTCATCAATGCACAACAGCATTTAACTTTGACTTTCTGATTTTTAATTGCACTCTTGTGGTCTCAGCTTTCAAGAACACCTGTCGATCCCTGTTACAAAGTCACACTTGTGTGGTGTCTGTTTCTGATTTCTCTGGACAGATCTTCTCATCAGATTTGTGAAAATATACTAACAACATGTCAAAACACAACATTCAGGCTCGCGATGTTTATGGGGCAAAAGTGCTAAAGCTAATTTTGTAACAGCGTGGCTCAGTTATGGTTTGATCCAATGCCATCTGGCGACAGCTCTGAGCAGTGGTTGGCATAGGTCCACAACCTTACTTCCATCGCACCGGTAATGCTTACTGTCTATTTATACAGTGCGAGCAAATGGCCGTAGCAGGTTTTGCAGCGTGGTATTAACAAGCATAGATGTCTGAACAAAGGAACCGATGGATATGAAGTGTTATGTGTCGAGTGGAAAGGCAGCTCAGGGGAATGTTTGAGATGACTACCTCGTTGTTGAAAAGAATCCACTTCCTCGCATCGGACCAGCGAGGGGATGATTTTCAAAGGTGGGGTTTCTCGTGTTCTTCATTTACCCCGAGGGACTGGGCACAACTGGGGCAGTCTGGGAGAGTCACCACACCCCATCCCCCCTCCCCATCCCCTTTGCCAGACTTCACCCCATTGTTGGCCCTCCTGGGGTTTGAACACAAGCCGGACCACCTTCGGTCTTCGTCACGCATTGTTCACCACTGTATTGCGACAGACCCCATTTTACCACGGCTGCACTGGGACATCTGGTCTTACAGCGGCTGCCACCTGTTTCTGAGGAGGGATCGCTCACAAAACTGGGATCCATGATATGCCCATTTGTCGGCTGCATTAGTTGCAGCGCGTCATGTGATGTGACAGACTAAGCTCCGTACTCAGTACTATCTCAAATTTCCCATTAAAGACGAACAGAAAGAGTGCGTGAGGGGGAGAGTGGTGATTAGGTTTTTCCATTTCGTACACAAACGGGCTGGTATGGGAACATAATGTTAGCTCTGTCCAGCTTTTAATTGGGAGGCTGCAAATGTGAGGTCTGCTCATACCAAATGAGATTAACAAACTGAATAAAAAACATTTTTCTGAAAGAAGGGTACATAAGAGGTGTTTGCTACTTCTACAATGGAATCAGAGGTCATGATCAGACAGAACAGCACCAATATAGCTGGTAAAGATCCACTGTCTTGCTCAAGGACACCTGCTGTCATGAAGCCTTGAACTCAGTCTGTTTGAAAGACTGTCTGCTGCCCTTTGAAGTCTACCAGTGGATAAAATATTACTTAAAGTGATAGTTCGGCTAATTTGAAGTGGGGTTATATAAGGTACTCATCAATAGTCAGTGTATTACAGAGCAAGCAGAGAGGAGCACCAGCATGGAAGCTAAACCATTTACTGCTTTGAACAGGGTCAGGAATGAAAGGTATTTTAGCCACTTT
>JAJHUR010073562.1:0-23157 GCA_027495735.1 Lutjanus campechanus
TTTTTTACTGAATAAAAAGATATGACTTTCTGAAAGCTATTCACAAAGTTAACAATATATTACTCAGAGCATTACTTATCCTAGTGTTGGAAAAGACGGAACTTTATAATAATTGTGAATCGATTAGAGGATTGGGATACATCACCAAGCCGGTCCACTACAGCGGCTTGCTTTTCAAAGAACTTTATTACAGACAGGATTCACAGCCTGAGGGTATGATTTTATCATGAGACAACATTGACAGTTGATGTCAAAAATATGGCATTCACTGAATTCTTGATGCTGAATCCTCATCAAAAATGATTGAACTGTTCTTTGCTTGAGTCAAAAACTTCCTTTTTTCAAAATCACAGCTTCTGTCATTTGGAAGTTGGGTTACTAAATTGTGACTTTTTAAAATTAAATATGCCCTTTATATTGTTAGATGTTTTAATTAAACTTTACTGCAACTCCCTCTAAATTATACATTTCTTAATTTCCTGGTCTCTTGCTAAACTGCTGTCCAAACACAGCAGTCCCTTCTGAAAAAAACAAAAAACAAACAAAAAAAAAACTGTATGAAACAATGCTGGAGGAAGACAGACAAAAAGGGCAAAAGTGCAGGGTATGTGTGCGAGTCTGTGCGAGGTATAGAGAGAGACAGCAAGAGTGAGTAATGAATAAAAAATAGAATTTCTCAACTGTGTATGCTTGCAAGTGTTCGACTACAGCAGACTGGGAGTATGATTGTGCGTACTGTGTGTTCTCTTGGGCCGATCCAGTAGTCACCAGGAAATTATACTCACCACAATGCCAAACTGCTCCGACTCCACTAGCTCTTCATATTCACCCTTTAGTTCCGCTAGCGCACTCAGCTCTTTCTGCTCCGGCAGGTTCTTTATCAGGTTCTACAAATGGGAGAGCACACACAAACACACAAACACACACACACAGAGAGCTACTGTTAATGCAAATCTCATTTTCTGTCCATGTCAGGATAAAAATCACCTCACAGACAAGGATGACAGGGTGCCATACACAGTAGGAGGAGAAAAGGGTCCATACAAGCAAAGCTGCTGAGTGTGTTCCTATTCAACTTACCTCGTTAGCTACCAGTTTGAAAACTTTTTATAGGCATACGGTTTATTCATATCAGACAGTCAAGCATTAAACTTGTATGCACCCTCGGATACACTTTTCTGAAGCCGTGGAAGAAAATGTCCTCACATGTCTGGCTTGGCATATATTTGTAAATGAATAAAGATTACATGAAAACCTTCCTTTAAGTTTTAATCCTGTCAAAGGAAACATTTCTCATTTATTTTTTATAATTCCTGTTGTCACGATGCTAGGGTTGTTCTGATACCGATGTTGTCACGATGCTAGGGTTGTTCTGATACTGATAGCAGTATCAGAAAAAGGTTCCGAAACTGCTTAAAAATGCTGGTACTGTATCAGTATCGCAAGTACTATGAGTCTATGCACCAATCCGATCCAATTTATTAAGATGAAAATATTCAACGGCAGGACAGAGCCGCCACTCGCCAAAGTTCAGCAGCTGAGAGCTGGGAAACAGAGCCAGACCTTCTGGAGAAATACATTACACATCCAGAGTCACATCGGACTCTGCTCTGATCCGATGTACCTTACTTCTTGAACGTACAGAGAGGAGAAGGGAAAAGAAAAGAGACTGGAGGGAAAGAACCAGAGTGTCTTGAGTGGGCAGTTCAGTCAGAAGTTGAAATTAACACAAACACACATCCTTGGTGCCTTCATAAGGTTAAAAAAAAATCACTTTACTTTATGTATGAACATACCAATATTGACTTGCAACAAGTGCTGAACGTTGGGAAACTCTAAAACCATTAACAAAAAAGTTTCAAAAAAGTACATAAATTTTAGTATACCATGCAATGTTATTAGAGTTAGACTAAGATTTCAGAGAGAATGCACAGAGATTTACTGGTGGTCTGGTAGGAGGATAAGTAGATAAGGTCACATAATCACTGCTCATGGTTGGCTTTTTACTGTGACACTGGTGGCCCGTAGCCAATTACCTTCACCAAGAACCTTCAGATAACTGACCTTCTGCTGCATAATCCACATCACCTTGCAATTGTCTTAAAAATACATGCAACGGGCTTGCCATTAATTTGCTACTTGTCTGTTGAATCCACCTCGCAGAAGCAGGAAAAAAAAAATCGAGAATGCTGCTGGTGGTGAGGTTGAAGATTAAGATGGAGATGAGGAAGATAATGGGAGGGGCTATGTTTTCTGTAAATGTTAATTGTTTGTGTGAAGGTCAGCCAAGTTAATAAAATTGACCACAGCGACTTTTCCCTCTTTTTCTCAGAGGAGAAGAAGAGGAAGAGGTGCCCTTTTCCAGGTCTTTGCAAAGCTTCGTTCCTCATTAGCTCCCCAAATTTATTCAGCGGGAGCAGGCTGGCGCAGGGTCACGTGGCCAGATGGGAACCTCGACAGGAAAAACAGAGAGTAGATATTGCTATTGGGCCACGGGCCTGGCTGACCACTCAATAGACCTCAGCAGCCATTGCAGGCAACACGGCCAGAGTCGACTGCCCACTAATGATGACATCTCTGTCCTTCCCTTGGGGAATTCAGCAATAGAAATAGTAAGCCATAATGCAGGCCTGGCATTCCTGTTTGGGAGGGAGCCATTATATCAAATGTTGCTTGCTTTTGCTGAAGCTCCAATTAGGGTCTCCGGCAAGCAATGGTGCCATGATAATGAAGGCTTTTGATCATATCAGCAGAGGCAGAAAGGATTGTTGATGATACAAAAAATAAAAAACATATTTGTGTAATTGGATTTGTAAGGATGGATTTATCTTGGAGTTAAATGATGACTGCGCACATGCTTTTCTTTTTTTTTCTTGTCCCCATTTGGTTCAGAGCAATGGATACCCTGCATTATATTATATACAAAGCTAATGGCGTTAATTATTCACTCACTGGCCTTTCATAAGGAGACTCTGATGCTGTTTAATATACCTGATGACTTTTTCATAAAGAACAGGCAAAAGAAAAATAACATAATTCTGAAACTGAGCAGCACTTCATTAATTTTATTCAGAAATGCAAGTTTTAGCTTAACTATTGACTGAAATGCAAGTATAGCTGTTCGCTGTATAGCTGTTTATGTAGTCAATAACTATTAACCATTTGTAGCATCAACAAACAAAAATGTTTCCATCAAATATGAATAAACATGTATCCTATTCATAGTGATATGTATGTAAATACAATGATAAAACTGCAAGTGAAAAAATGAGCTGCCAGTCTACAAGAAAGAAGACATTGTACATGAAATTCTTCTCTTGAACTCTAATAATCATTAGTGCCTGGATTAGTAATTAAGTTCCCCTTCACAACGTATCAGTGTTCTGAATGGAACGGCATCAACACAGCAGCAAACCATTCATCCACGGTGGCAAATCCCATTATTAGGCTGCTCCTCTCTGGCATTTGGGGGTATGTTTGTATCCTTGTACTTTAAGTCTTTTTTCCAGCCTTTCAATTTTAGCTGAGTATGTTTTGGCAAAGTATAGATATCAAGTGTCCTTGTCGTACTCTTTGTTGGTGAAAGCATTAAAACCCATTTTTACATTTCCTTCTTCAGTGAAGTTGTGCTTTTAATTTTTGTCATTGACTTAGACCAGTGGTTCCCAAACTTTTTCCAGTATGCCCCCCTTTCGGAAGCCAACAAAAGTTCAAGCCCCCCACCACAAAATTTTCAATTGTTAACAATAATTGGGAATGGAACTGATAAAAAAAAAAGAATTCAAAAGTTAAATTTTAGCAAAATAAAGGTCAGTTGGATAAAAACAGCAAACTCATTTGTTTATTCCCCCTACATAGATCATATCCATTCAGCTTTGTTTCACTCTTTTTTTCTCCCCTGGTCTTTCGCGCCCCCCTTGCAGTGGTAGATGTTTAATTATGATGTAAAGTCGGAGATTTAAATATTGCAGTCGACAGGGATTGACTCACTTTTAGAGACAGCCTCAAGTGGTCATTGGAGGAATTGCCATTTTTGCCACTTCCGCATTTGTTTCGCTTTTCAGCCCCAGAGGTTGCTGCTTGGCCGATATATGCAGACAGAACTATGACTATTCATTAGATTTGCCATTTCCAAAATGGAGGCTTTGCAATTATCTGCAGAGTTGACATAATGTATTGAAAGTGTTCAAATAATCCACATTTCTACAGTTGAACACATCTGAAAAATGCAGCCAACTAGGTAATTGACAAGGAAAATCAAATCCACCTTGTGCTTGTCATTGCATTTGTCTGTCATCTTGTTAATTATTAGAAACCCCATAGAGCACAATTGACACAAAGGCAGCACCATATGTGTGGCAATGTGGGAGACTGGGTGATGACGCTGGGCCAGACTCCTCACCGCAGGCCACCAGACACACACAGCAGTCTAGGAGAGATTACTGGAAGTATGCTAGCAACACTACACATTCATTTACCGCCTTGGGCGAAGATGAAGGCGCTACATATCAGCACACTTGCCAAGTTCCACCAACAAAACAGCAACAGCAAAATTTGGTTGTTCAGGTTGAAACCTCATAATCCTTCTTAGTATCTCCTTGTCAAAAATAAAAACAGGTTGTAGACTGAATGTGTGCACAAAAAAATGAATATATTCAATAACTTTAATTTATAATGGAAATTTAGCAGAAAACAGAAATACATTTAGTGAAAGTAGGCATTAAACTGTTGATACTCAGTATAGGTGGAAAATAGGTCTCTCTCACTGCCCTGCCGCCATTTTGTGGATCCAATTTTGTGATTAATTTACTTTTTTGAACCGACCTGACCGATTGTGTGAGGTTTAGAAACTGTCTGATTCCTTAGAAATGCTATCAGGGTCTATCCACGCCGTTGCCCCAACATTCAAATAACAGTTATAGCGCTCTTTAGATTTATTATTCCTCTGCTGACTGTCACAAGTTCCAGTAGTGTATATTTTTTGTGAATGTATCTTAATCTGTCTCCCCCAAACTGTCGGTGTGATCATTAAAATACATCTTTCAGCTGTCAATCAACCATGTGCCTAGTTTGACAATTCGGAATCAATTAATCACTGTCAGGGACAGCCTGTCCAATAACACATGCACTAGCACAATTCATGTGAATGCATGCCTGTCAAAATGCGTTAAATTGCACAAAATATCAATGCACACAACACTCAATCAAGTTATTATGGATTTACAGGTACAGGTCAACGCTGGGAGAACCTCACAACACTGTTACTGGTGTTTGCCCCTCGTGTGAACTTGGAACTGTACATTTTTGGTACATACAGCATACAAATATGAATACAATGAATTAATTAAACATAGTAAGTATTGGTAAAATAATTCCACTTGAAAGTGTGAAAGGTCTGCACTTGAGGACTGGAAGCGGTTGCTGGGGTAAAGGAGAGTGTAAAAGTAATGAGATACAAGTTACGGTTCACTAAACATTTGTAGAGGATGACAGTATCTGTAGGGCTTTCACTTCCATACTTTGATCTCTGCTGCTGTCAACTAGCTCCCAGTGAATCAAGTTCACAGTTTTGCAGCACCAGCCAACCCATGCCAAGTTAATACAGTTTAAAAGGGGGGTATTAGGCATGTATTAGATGTGAACTTAACTACACACTTTACTGCACTGTATGCTGTTGAAACCAGCAGGTATTGCTGTGGTGCGAGGTAATAATGCTGTTTTCATATTCAGAATACAATGAATGACAGTTAAAGTGTGTGCTATGCACAATAGATACTCTCTGTGTTATACTGTGGTAAACATGTATGTTAAACCAAGTTAAAGGACCAGATCTTGATATATGATATATTAGCCTGATCTTGGCCTGATATGGGCTGATCACAGGCATATTGATATTGGCTTATATGTTTACCAATATGCACCCATATGAAAACTTTTTTTGCAGAACATTCAATGCAGAAAAAGATGTTTGGGGTGATCGTTGTGTAATCCAATGGGGATCATTTATGAGGACAGGAGGAGGATAAATGCTGAGAAGCTATGCTTCCTGCTGCCCCTAATTGACGGCCACAATTGAAATATTCAGCAGTTGACTGATACTGAACATGTTTATAAATAAATGTGAATGTAAATAAATTTAAATATTTTTCAATTAAGCTATTTGTTAAAGAAAGTAGCTTCTTGAGTATCTTTACATTGTCATATCTGTTAAGAATTAGCGCAAAATCTACATAGAAAATATCTTTCATTCCAGTTCAAAAATGTCTATATCCGTCATCATATTGATAATCGCTGAAATTCTCCCCTCTAAAATACGTACTGGTCTCAAAAATCCTACATCACACAGGTTCTAGAAACATGGTTGCATTGCCATGTTTCTACTGTAGAACCTGCGAGATGTAGGATGGGGGCTTCCATGGGAGAGGACTCAGCGCCTCTGTAGATAGAAAAGGCTCATTCTACAGTGGTAACAACGCAACAATTCTTATTATCAAGTGATTACACACTAATGAAAAGATTCTTATGAATGTTACATTGCATTACTGACATGTTCTGGCAAAAGATCCTCACAAATCCTATACACAGTACCTTTATACTAAGTTGAATTTATCTTATCCTTTTTTGAGAGGCCATTTCCTTTCCTTTACTGAGCTGTAACATCCACCACACATGCTTTATGACCCCTACCTTGAGAAATATACTTAGAGCACAGAGAAGCATATTCCCAGCAGTAATGTCAAAATGATAAAGAAAACCAAGAAACCTAAGATGTAGTCTGAGACACGTCAATCGATAAAGCTTTCCTCAGAGCAATAAAGTCTTTATTAAGCTGGGTTAAATAAAGGAGAAAAGAGGCAGAATCACCTGATGTCTAACAGATGATCTGAGTAAACTGTGTTCCTCTCTACGAGGTCTATGGGAGGTCTACAACAAAGACGGAAGAGGAGCCGTGTCTGCCACGTGCTTGACAGATGTGATTTTCTCCTTTTAATTGATTTTCTCCTCAATTCTGAGAGACAGAGAGACACGTGGTATTTTGCCCATGCTTTGTGATGAAGAGCAACATGGGACTGTCGTCTCCCTGCCGTGACACCTCAGCAGGCTCCCTACCTGGCTCATGGCAAATCAGTGAAGACTTCAGTTTGAATCAATGGCAAAATAAACAGACAAGACATTCGTCAAGCCTTACTTCTCAAACCGAACGCTTGAGAGTTCCAAAAAAGACATTATGTGGAATTTCAAAAGTTGCCCCCCCCGAAAAAAACAAAAAACAAAAAACAAAAAACTAAGCTTGAGAGTCAAAAAAGAAAAAAAGTAACTTTGCACAATAGTTTGTGGGTGTAGACAGCATCCATCTCAAACAAAAGGTTACTACCACAGAACTGGAAACTGAATATGTGGAACAAAGACTATCAAGTTGTGTTTTTGTTTACCAGAATGGGGACAGTTTTGACAGATAATGCTCAGTAGAATAGAGTGCAGTACTTTCCAAATGTAAGATTTCTTGTTTGAATATTTAATTTTTTTCAAAAACAAAAATTAAAAGACACATCTGTTTTATTTGAAACAATATGTGAAGCGTTTTACTATTACAATACAGGTTTTTATCTCACAAAATGCCCACTAAAATAAGCACATTTCTCACATATAACCTCAACAATTAGACAAGAAAAAACAAACAACAACAAACTGCAAATCTTGTCTCACAGGTAAATATGTTAAACAATGAAAATCAGTCATACAGGCTGTTGTATTCGTACACAATCTACACCCTGCCAAACCACACAAACACCTCAAATCTCACTGTGAGCAAAGCTACAGTGACAGGCTGACAGGCAACAAACTGAGTGTGACAGATTCTAAAATCGCATTAAACTAAATGAGAAATGCAGTCTGAGAGAAAGACACAAACCCAGTGAGAGGGAGGAAGAAAGGTTGAGAGAGAGAGAGATAGAGGGGGAGGGATTAATTTGAGGGCTGGGGCAGGGAAACCTGACAGACTTACTGTGACATTAAATTTGTCTTTTTCAAGGAAATATGGAGGAATTTCTTAAATGTGCACACCTGAGCGCTTGCATTTACCATGAAAGCGGGATTAAGAGGGAAATTAACAAGGCAAATGGAGGGTTCACATAGAGAAAGAAATGAGATAAACAGAGAGATAGAATTTGGTAAAGACACAAAAGAAACAAACTAAGAAACAGCCAGAGCTGAATAAAATGTTTCTGAAAGCTTATTCCGCCCCCACCTGAGTCTGCTGTGAGCCCTTGGGACTTACAGACAAATCTAACTTTTATATATTAAGTTAAAGAGGAATATGCTTTAAAAATGAGAATGCACATGATCATTTAATGATATCAACTTTGATAAAACTCCTTTGCCTCCTGCATGAGGACAAGCTATATGCAGAACATTTTTTGCTATAAGAAAACAAACTTGTCATTGTGGAGAAAAAGGGATGAACTTTTCTGCACTCTATTGAAATGATCTCTCATTTGTGAATATTCTTCTTTAACAATGCCCCACACAGTCACCCTAATGCAGTGCTGGTATATGATGAGACTGTCAATCAAATAAGAAGAGAGCGAGCATGCAAAACAGTAATAGAAATTAATTTGTTTGTGGAGTCTGCTGTCTGACAGCGTTCTCTGAGTGATGTGCCATCTGTCACAGAAACAAAGACACCGAATTGGAGAGTGAAAACAGAAAACTAATTTTTACTCGGTTAAAATAATACAGCACCCAGTGTGCCTGAGGAGAAGCTGCATGGACTCCACCTAATCAAAATTTAACTGTTGTGCTGTATTGTGCATGAATTGCCTGTGTGTATGTGTGTGTGTGAATGTGTGTGCTTTTAATCAATATTCAACCTGAGGACAGAGTACCTGGCCTGGACCCTGTGGCTAGAGATCAGCAGCGCAGTGATGATCAGTGAAAAGTACATGTAGTACCTTGGGTCCTGGCCATCAATTTCTGAACCGCATTTGATATTGCACCAAGCCAAACCTCGCCTCTCTTCCCTCTGCCTTTACTTTGTTTATTCAATAGTTCTCCTTTTCTGTCTTATTTTTCCAGGCCCACCAAATCAGCATAATGTATTTCACATTTCATTGTGAAATTAGCATTTTGATGCAGAAGAGAGTTATGTGCTGTGTGCCAAAATACACCACAATTAAGCCCAAGGGGGACCCCGTTTCTCCTGCTTAAGCTCTAATCCAACAGGCCCAATGCACAGCCATACTTATCGCCTTGCCCCACATGTGCACTTTTACACCATGCAAATGATGCCCAACAATGTGCCAGGCTGCTACAATCACCTGTTGTTACAGCAGAGAACAAAGGCTGGCATGGGCACTGCCAGACCCTGCAGCCAATGGGCTACCACGTGTAATGATGAGCCCATGCATATGGATGAGCATCGTGGTGATCTGGGTGATTGACAAGAGAGATAAACAATAATAACAAGCAAGGCTAGTGCGAAAGACTCCTGTGAGACCTGGCGGAAAGGTTGTTGCCATGGCGAGGTGAAGAGAAGAAGTGCAAAGCCGAAAGCTGACAACGCTGGTGTTTACTGGGAGACAACCTAGTCAGTGTGTATTAGGATTTTATGTGACACATTATGTAAATTAGTGCAATTTAAAAGCAAGGGAACATTAACATTTTGTTAAATACACATTTATAAAAATAATTGGAGAGACAATCCATGTATGCATTTCCTGAAAAGCTAAACTGTATCTTCTTTAACACACTATCGACAATATATAAAGCTTATGTGAAAGGTGCAATCTCTCTCTGTGTTATAGCCATTACCTGTTTCTGTTCATATGACTTAAAGGTCCAGTATATAAGATTTTACTGGGATTTATAGACAGAATGTGGCAGAAACAGAATATGAAATCTGTAAGTATGTTCTCATTAGTGTAATCAGCTGAAACTAAGAATCAGTGTGTTTTTGTTACCTTAGAATGAGTCATTTATATTTACAGAGGATGCATGTCCTTTTTCATGGAGGTCGCCATGTTGAACCGCCATGTTTCTACAGTAAGCCAGAGTGGACAAACCAAACACTGGTTCTAGATTTGGTATTTTGCAAAATTTGTGTATTTTGAAGTTCTTGTGTTGTCAAAAATATAGATTTTTCAATACATATAAATTCTGAATATTTGTATTGATTGTAATACTCATTATATAGTATAGCTATATCACAGTATGAAATTTGGAATGTAGGATGCATGTTCACAGAAATACAGGGCAAGCTAGCTGGGCTAGCTTAATTCTAATGAGACTAATAAAATAAGTTTTTACTGACAATGAACACAACTAGACAGCACGACATCATCAGCACCTGAGACAGAGTGCTACATGAACTACGTATCTGTAATACAAGTAACATCATGAGAGACCTCTGCACCAACAATCTTTACTGTAGTGAATGCAACAGCTCATAGCTTGTTATGAGCAGAAACAGAAGGACACTGAAACAAACCTGTAATTTCAAAGCAATTATGACTGGACATGAAGAAATCACAACATAATACAAATATAACATTTTATGTATAATAGTTGGGGAAATACTTAATATTTCTCTGCATAAAATCTAATCTTTAAATTAATTTCATGGTTAGCGCCGTGTCAGAAAATGGCATTGCTTATCCATATTTTAAGTCCTGTACCGAAGTTAGAAATTCCAGTACTGTGACAAGACTAGTAGGTTTTCCTACTCGCTTGGAATAGAAGAGGGAGACAAGGTGTAAATCCCACACACTGGCCCTGTAATAGTGAAAAAATGAAAAGCTGTTACTGCAGAATTCATTTTCTCCTGCATTCCTGTGTTTTAGCTCCATAGTGTTGTCAGTTCATAGTATGAATTGATATTAAATAAAAGCCACATGACTATCAAGGGATTCAAATTATATTCGTGAATCTAAATAAAAGAAATGCAATTTATATTAGTGTAAATACTACAACAGCACATTTCAATACGCGGGTTGCAAGAACACATGTACACCACAACAAGCCTGCAATAATAACTTGTTTTGTAAGGACGGGGGAAAAAAACACTTGGAAAAAAAATACATTTTTCAGTTATGATATTGCATTTGCAGGCAATAAAAACTCAGGATAAGCCTGTTTCTGTTTACATGTGCATCACCATTTCACTTATACTAAAATAAAAATCTCAAGGGTCAGGAAGATGAAATATATGTTAAAAAAGGTGTTGATCTAACATATCAATATACCCTTAAATAGTAGGACAATAAAATGTGCAACATGCTGTGGTTTTAATTCCAGTTCAGCTATATTACTTTTATAACATTGTACCTGTATCATTTTGACTTTGACATAGATTCATATGAGGAATGAGGATGTAGAAAAAGACGGTTTGATTTCTGTAACATTCTACTGCTCATCCTAAATCATAAAATGGGTACAAATGTTTCCCACTGTTTACTTAAAAGCCCTGACATGTCAGCCAATGAGTGCTCGCAATTATGTGCACACATTTACTCATTAAGACATGCTGAGTTTAAATACAAGAGATGCTGGACACTTCTTTGATATTCTTGCTGGTGCATTTGCACACAACATAGGGCAATACTAATTACAAATGAATAGCGGCGGTGCAGTGTTAGTCATTAGCATTTCCTTTTGAAAAGGAGATGGGGTAATATAAAATACATTGGCAGACATTAAACATTAAGAAGCCACTCTGATATTCCGCAAAACAAGCCCCCAGGGCCATATCATCCGCTGACGAGAGTTAGCTTACCACACACACCAAAAACTGGGCGTGCTTAAACATTTAGTGATGACTCTCTCATTTCAAGCAGCTAGATCACATGGCCTGCTCTGGGTAAGGGTGGGAAAGAGGAGAAGCTCTGCAGCAGCCTACAAAACTGTTCTTACTGGTTGTGTGAAATAAATCCTCAGTCTGTGTGTGTGTCAATATCCGTCTACGTCAATTCACCACCCTCGTCTCACTCCCTCTTCAGCTACATGAAAATGTGTCAGGCTGCTGTGGGCTCGTGCAAAACCCTAATCTCAGTGCTGCACTGTGCAACTTTTCATGACAGCTGGTTAGCATCATTTGCATTTTTCATAAAACATACAGATTGCTTGTCATAAATTTAAAACATATTATTTTAAAAAAAAGTGTCATCTAATCTGATTACTTTTGATTACATTTGGATTTCTTATCAAACATTGAAGATACTGCACCTTCTACTAAAAAACTGGCCAAAGCTTAAAAATTTCCACAAATCTTTTCTCTTTTGCAAACATCTCAAAACTTTTTCACTGCAAATAAAATGCATGTTTGAATGGTGTTCATTTTTTTATGGAGCACTTGTGTAAGAATCCCTGTATGTCAGATGTGCTGTTATCAAATATAATGACAGATGTTATTAAAATGTAATCAAGTAATCACTGACAAGGTAACTATAATCTAATTACACATTTTTCAAATGAAATCTGAACTGATTATAGTTACTTATTTTTGTAATCTGATTAGATAATATGGATTACATGTAATCCATTACCACCCAACCTTGTTTATGTCCATGAAACACACTAATAAAGAGTGTAAGCTTCAGTTACAATAATCGACTCTTAAAGTTACAATAAAACATACAGTATGTGACGAGTTAAACATTTCTACACCAATGCCAACTTACAGGACAGTCTTCCTGTCACACTATTTCTTGGGGATCAAGATAAGTACTTTGTAAAAATAGATATAGTAGGTTATATGCACTGGAAAACCTTGTTCCCAAAAAGCTCAACATGAGAAAATCCTGACAAGCCTGAAGGCATGGACTGGATGTGGTAATTCTATCAAGGTATGTACCTCTGCAGCAGATGTCTGAATCTCAATAACTACACTGCGTATATTTTGATCTAAGTTCTGAACTTCGGTGCACAAGTTAAGTTTCCAACACTAAATACAGCCCTCTGTGATTATGCATTAGCTCTGATTCACCGAGGTCAGTGTAGTGATGAGCTTTGATGTGACATGGTTAAATTAAAAATGGGCCATAATTGGACATCACTGGGACTCTGCAACGGTTAGACTAAATATACTGCATGAGGAACCACTGCCCGCATGATGGAGGTAGAGAAGATGATTAGACCTTAAAAAGCTTACGTTTGCCTCGGGGGGACAATAGAGGAGGATATGCATGTATTGTAGGAAATTTAAGAATTTGTAAACTGTAATCACAAAGAACAATTCCCTAAGATGTGCAAATTAAGCAACAAGGGAAACAAGGTAGTCCAGCAGAACTACTGTACAAGAAGAATATGAGAAAAAAAGTGTTAAAACAAAAGAAGAAGCTTGGAAGCTTGGAGAGTATACTTGGCAGCATTAATCTAGATTCCTGGAAACCAATACCACTTAATCCCTCCTACTGTAAGTAAAAAATCTTCCTAACGACGCCTTTGGACACAGTCCCTCCCAGAGATTGCAAAGCATGTGTAATACAACAATAACAACATTGTCAGCCACTTGAACTTATTTAACAATTTTCCAGGGACCATTACCACAACAGAAAAGGCTTCCCAGTGCAGTGCTTTATTGTTGCAATGGGTCGGCTTAATACCAGTTTTTGGACAAGTTGAAAAGAACATCCAACAAAAATATTTTGTCATTAAATTGACTGAAGCCATTTGGATTAAACTGTCACTACAGCCTCAGAGCATACAGTAGTTTACTGTGACAATTCCCCCAACCAATGATTCTGTGCATAAATAATTCACATAAATATTTAACTCTCAGTCAACACGGTTAAGTAAGCAGAGACAGCTCTAAAGTTTCTCTCACCCTTTCATTTGGAACATAATAAGGATGACTGACATATCAATACATGATAATACAATAACAATATATTTCAATTTATTTACATTATTTTCCACTTTTACCGTATGATAGCCTGGCATCGCCGTCTCGCAGTTCATTTTTGATTTCCAACAGGAATTACTGATGTGTGCAGACCAAGATGCTTCTGCCAATTGGACAGAGCTGCAACCAATCAAATCAACAAATTGTGACCTACAACCAAAAAGTTTTGTCTGGCGGTCCTTGTAGTAGGTCTAAGGAAAATTCACAAAATGTGCCACCCTTGTGCACTGTGCTCAAAACGTCCAACATGTGCGAAATCTGGATCAGCGACACTTCTTTGTCAGTCATTGTATCAAACCTGCCCCTCATTAAATAAATGGTTGTGATGAGCCTGAAGAGATTCAGGACGGCCGGAAATCTGTTTGAACAGGAGGACGGCCAAACGTATCTGCCAGAGAAAATGAGACATGAGCTCACAGATTCATTTGGTTCCCAGGCAAACTGTACATTACTGTCTTAATGAAGTAAAGGCACTGCAAGAACAAAATAATTTAAGTAATACAGTAATGAGAAAATTTCATTACAATTATGCTCTCAGCCTGTTACATCATAGTAATCTTGCCACTGAACTACTACGAGCAACCCTCAGCATGTGTATCAGTTGATTACACCATAAACTATTCAAGTTTACAAGTGCTTATTAATAATCTGGCCATTGTTTGGTCTCCTTGTGTTCCATTGGCAGGAACTGTAAGGGCATGGGACCAACTACCATGATTATGCCAGTTAAGCCTCCCCCCAGGGGTAAAGAGGCTGCGAGGGACTTGGAGAAATTAAAGCTCCAAAGGAGAGCCAGCTGAAGTCAATGACAGCAAGGTCATGAGCACAACCACGTCATGATTCAAACAATGCGAGTGAGGTTGAATATGCACTTAGCAAGGGTGCAACTAAAAAGACCTGGGGGTGCTAGACGTCCCGCAGTGCCAAACTAAACACAGACACAATGCAACCAGGACCCTGAAGCCCTGAGTGCACGTGCCTGACTCTTTTCCACACAAACAAGGTCTACAGACCTTCCCTTGCTGCTTCTGCTGCCAACCAACAATAGCAATGAATAGCTTTGTCAGGCTGTCAGCCCTTTAAAAGCAGACCTTTGCCAAGCTGTCTGAGGCTCAATCTGTTTTCACTGAGCCAACGTTCATTATTGTCTTTCATTGTCCTCTTCATCTCATTGTTATACAGGGTATGGTAGTGGGGTGGCTCTGATGTCTTTCTGAATTTGATGAAGCTGACCTGATATACAAACGTGCCCTCTGTCCACCAGCACTATGAATATTGTAGGCAAATGAGACTGCGAGAGAAAGAGATTGCATGCAAACGTGTGTGTGTTTGCACATGTGCACGGACCTTACACACATTTATTGGTCGGATGATAAATGACAAAACGGTGCAGAGGCTAGAAGACGGAGGGGATAACTGACACCGCCTATCCATTTGCATGTACTGTACGTATGTTTGTATGCTGGATGCACAGAGATGAAAACAAGTGGGGAATTGCAAAGATTCATATGAAGTCTGGGTGAATAGTGAGAGCCTAGACTGTCTGCCAGCATTCAGGGATGTGTACATCATCTCTGAGGCGTTGATGGGCCCTAATGCAGAATAAGGATAGCCAATCAACTCCTATCTATCCACTCTGCCAGGGTGACACATCGTAGGGGTACTTCAAGGCCAGCGCACTGCCACATTCTGCTGACAAATCATTACATTAGACATGTCGACGGAGGAGGAAGATAATAAGATTGAGTTACAGAGGTTTAGATGCATTATGAACACCTCTTGCTTCCTTGATTCCTTCTATTTTCACTATTCCCTCCATTTATCAATTCCCCGCTTGCTTGTCACTCGTCTTTGCAAAATAATGCCAAGGCACGATTTTACACTGAGCTAAGTTTTATTGTTTTTTATTTTCATCTTGTATGAGTGCTACCAGTTACAACCGAGTCATTGTTTATCAGTGCTTTTCATCAGTGTGCATGAATACAAGAAAGCTTTGTGGAACTGCCAGGTACAGTTCAGGTGCAGAATATCACTTTGGTTGGAGAGTCCATTAATGACAAACAATTTGTTAAAATGATAATATAAAAAATGCTCAATAAGAGAAAAGCATGGACATCTAATCAACCATATGTTTGCCACCTTTGTTATAAAATATGAATTATGAATATTTAATCAGTGTCAATAAATGTTTTTAATCAGAAACTACTTAGCATTTTAACATTAACCATCAAATTAGTCATGTTTCAGTAATAAGCCATTTTTGTTAAGCAAAGCCAATTTTATGTTTCAATTGCTTGGTGCAAAAGGAACAGGTGGTGCCAAGTTATCAAAACTGAAAAGTACAACCCCAATTCCAAAAAAATCATAGACGTCTTGTCCTCTTGTCTAAAAAGGAAAAGGACCACCCAGATAGTTAGGAGCACTAAATTCAAAAGCCAGCATCAGGATATGGTATATGCCAACATCCAGACAACAACTTTTTCAGAGATGTCCCTGCTTATTTCAGCAAGACAACGCCAAGACACATTCTGCATGTGTTACAACAGCCTTGCTGTAGTAGTAAAAGTTCAGTTACTAGACTGGAAACAACAACCAGACCCCAGACTGCTGAGCCATTGAAGCATCCCAACTCTTTTAGAACTGGGGTTGTAACTTACAGTACAACTAGAAGACCACACTGGGGTGCGTCAGTTGGGTCAGTCAGCTAGAAAATTTGCCTGAAGTCTTTTTTTTTTTATTCTTACTCCTGTGAAAACAGTTTTAGTTTTAAGCAATTATCAAATAACAAAGTAACTTGTGGAACTAGTAACTAGCATTTTTTGAAACATGATACGCT
Organism: Lutjanus campechanus; assembly: GCA_027495735.1. NCBI lineage: Eukaryota > Metazoa > Chordata > Actinopteri > Lutjaniformes > Lutjanidae > Lutjanus > Lutjanus campechanus. Next base: position 16,734 of record JAJHUR010073562.1, read on the forward strand.
ATTGTCAGTTTGCGATTACCTGACTTGCCTCCGGGTTGATATTTTGCACAGGCACTGGCAAAGACCATGGCCATGGCTCTTATTATGGTACTTCAGCAAGTTTTCACCCAGAAACTTGACATGTCCTTGACCCCGCTATATCCGCCATGCTCTAATTAGGGCACACTGTGCAATACGTAGCTGGAGTTTTTTTAAATGCCCACTTGCTCTTCATTGTCTTTACCTGCCGCCACTTTCATGTGGGTGCTCCACTGGTACTGTTAATGTACAACTCTCAATAGAGATGAGGGGGAAGTGATATGGCCCACTCCTTAGGTTCTTATATCATCAGCTCCAGGAAAAATTATGTGTTTAATTATTTTTTACCACTTGCCTGATCAGGCAAGTGAGTTGCAATATTTAAAAGCCCGACGTGGCCTTTTATTTGCCCCTGGCAATCGGACAGTCATCATAGTTGAGTCCTTACTTCTAGTTAAACAATGACTGATCAAGGCAATATAATTTTAATCTTGCATATAACCTTCATTCAAACTAGTTTTGTTCATTCTTTCACAATTTCAACCCCATAACCTTCTTACTTTTATTTTAGCTGCACACAATCACCCACTCCTTCTACCATTAGCAAGATGCTAAATGCATTTCCTTTTAGTATTGCCATGCAGGCACATCTTCCTGCTCTGTATGTGTGTGCAGTTGTCCGTGTGGATAAATGGTGATTGGCGTTTGGCTGAAAGTGGGTGGTGTAGAGTGATTAATCAGCATAATGAGTGTAGATGAGCACTGTGCAGATGGAGCCCACACTCAGGACTGTGTCACCCAGCAGGGAGTCTCTTTGCTCCCCTCCAGTGCCTCTGTATAGCTCTAACTGTGTTTCTAAGGCATGTGTCACTTGCTTCCTTGTTTAATTTGTGAGCTCATTTCTGCATGATTTTGTCCTATAATCATCTGACTCTAATTTCACAAGGAAGGTTGGCTAAGTGTACAATCAATGACTTTCACACAAATAAAAATGAGTTCTGTGTTAGTTTTGCTTTTCTTGCCAAATGGTACCTCATAATATTGTGGATATTCAGAAGAACAAAAAAAAAAAAAAAATCACCCTGTTGTAGAAACAAAAGAGCAATCTGTGCTGTCTGTCAAACACAAGAATTGAGTTTTCCGTTTTTCTTCATGAGAAGCAAATGGCACCATAGAATCTCTGTGGCATAAAAAGTCTGATTAAAGACTAGTTCCTTGCTTTGACTTGCTGAGAAAGGGATACAAGCAGAGGGTTTCTGGAGATCCAGACACCACTATACACTTTTAGTGATGATGAGAGGGATTATTTTTATATCAGTCTATACATTTTTAGGAAAATCCTGCATATTATGCTTTTAAGAACCTCAGATTGAATGACAATTTATTTATTTAGAGGAAAAATAATGTCTTCTACCCAGATACCAATATTTAAAAACTATATATGAATGCTAACATGTAAACAATATGACATAAAATAAAGATGCAAAATCAGTATGTTATCACAAGGCTATAAGCACTTTAAAAGAAGAACACTACAGCCTACTTTGCCACTCAAAAGTTTCTGAGAAGCCTTCATATTTATCTGTTTATGTTTTAAACAATGGTGACTTTTAGAGTTCCATTAAGCAAAACTAATGAGTACTACTGTTGCACATAAAATGCTAACGCTGCAGGTTAATTGAAGATAATGACCACATTATAGCTTGTACGTACACAAAAAACAAAGGCGTTAAAAACACTGACATGGTATATTGATGTAAATAAACATATTTCTTTGAGCATTGTCCTAACTGTCCAGTCCGAGCTTTGTCTTTAGCATTGTTATGTAAGCAGCAGTGACACACATGCCAGATGTGGACTCCTTCTGCACCGATAAGTTAACTCAGTTGGTCCTCCCGCCTCCCCCTGGATTTCGTGACATTAGCTCGGCTCCCAAATGCTTATGCTGAGTCACACTTGCTCTCACGAGCCTCGTTGAGTCCTCCTCTTTTTCAGCAGCCTTATTGTCTGGCTTCACATTTATCAAACAGGGAAAGGGAATAGGTAATAGGGGCAACAGAGACACCCAAAAAAAGGTGCCTGCATGTGGAAACAAAAACACTGACATGTCCCTAACATCAGTATTTCACTTCCAGTTTTTTGTAAACAGTGAACAAAATGAACCTGAAGGATACGGCTCATGCCTGTATTGTAGAAACTGCATCGCTGGGAAAAAGTCTGAGGATGGATGGTGTTGCTTTTTTCATTCTCTTTTCCAGGTTTGTTTATTAGGTTTGACTGTGTTCTTTATCAGTATATGGGTTCAGTGTCGCTTCAACAGCCTTGAGGTTATCCTGAACGGCCTTGAGAAACTGGACAAAGAGTTTCAACTATTCAAGTGCTGGCTGGTGACTTCCCATCTACCAACAACAACTTACCGTCTGCAGCCATGTCAAGGTCAGTTTAATGGTAGCTTTTGGGGGGCAGGTGGAGTGGTCATTTTCCTTGTAACCCAACCAGACTATTACAACCAGTTCGACCATTTGTCTGGCACTGTGTGCAACCAGGCCCTGGCGGGGATGTGTTGGGGACACAGCTGACCTGCTGCTGGCAGCTACGGAGAAGCTGAAGGTTGGAAAAGGTTAGCACCTTAACTTCCTTTCTCCTTCACAAAGCAGAGGGGGGTCTGCCATCTTATAAGGGACAGTCTGTACTTTCTGCCAGATTGCCTGCCAATTAAAGGTTATCAGAGCTCAAAATAATAGTCCTGCAGGGCAGCTCCCTAGATAGGCCCCATCTAAATATATATTGCCTCACCGCTTTTTTTTACTAGTGTCTGGGATCCAAGCGGTGGGGAGGAAGCAGACTAGCTCCTGTGCAAGTGTTTGTTGATAAGCCATGTGGGGAAGGACATATATATGTCAGTACAAAGGTAAAGTGTTTTTTTTTTCTTTTCAAGGTAAGCTTGAAAGCTACACTTGAATGATGCCCAGTTCAGGTAAAAGTAAACAACATTCTTGCATACACTCATGCACACAACGCTGCATCACTGCTGAGATTATATTGAAATCAAATTTTCCTGTGCTGTTCGCTCCTGATGTCTACACCTCCTACTTCTGAAATAAAACCAAGACAAAAGACAACAGCACTGTTTTAGTGCTTAATACAAGGACGGTGCAAGAAATATTAGTGCAATTGAGGCTCATGCTTCCCAGTGATGCATCCTCACCTCAGTTGCACCCGCCCCGCTTTCAATTAATGCTGTTCTGAGACAAGAAAAACAGAAATAAAAATGGGAACAAAAACAAGTAGCCTTTAGGAAGCTCATCAATTATGGTTTAAGACAAAGGCAAGAGGAAAGGAGGGTGGAGTTGGGGAGATTTTGCCAAGCCTTGTCCTTCATCATCCATTATAAGAAGATGAATGGGGGGTCTCTATGGTCCACATGAGAAAGAGGAGACTGGCTTTTGCCCAAAAAACAGACTGTACCAGGTTTAAAATGGGGTCGTCAAGCTCTCCGCCAGACACTGAAATTTAAAAATTATCTTTTCATGTGAAGAGAAAGCCCCCACCCAACCCACCCACCCACACAGTGCACACATTTCTCACAGGGTAAAAATAAGTGTGTGTGTGTGCGTGTGAGCGAAAGAACTAACACACCACACTGAACATCAGTCTTACCTGGATGAGTGATTCGCTCAGTCTTTCCTCGTCTACCTCCAGCACAATGTCCCGGATCTCTTCATAAGGCAGGCGGAACGAGCCCAAGAAAATTGCTGTTGAGATGGAGAGAGAAGAGAGTCATTTCCTCCCCCTTTTTTTATTAGACCGCGGGGTTCAAAGAGACATTTCAGAACTCATCGCTCCTCAGATAAAATGACCACAGACCTAACTTGACACTTGGAAAAACTAATACACTTTCTGCCCCCTCAACAGGATAGTTTGTGTCACCCTGACAAAAATTGGGTGGGAAAACATCAAGATTTACCAGTAACAGCGTAAGATGCCACAGTAACTCCATTGTTCTGCTCAACTGTTAATAAAAAGTAAACCATAATAATAATAATACTGAACAGCAGTAAGTAGCAGAAATGGTGTCATCTGGGAAGGGTACATGGTTTTGTTTGGGTGGATACAAAGAAGTACAGTGAATTTGCCTCAGGGGACAGCCTAGTGGGTGTTTCACTCTCCAGGTGGGGTGCCTACAGTGGAAATTGGAGCTGATGGTGTATCCAGGTGGAAGTCACAGGTGGAGGTTTGGTAATGAGTTGGAGGAGAGTCACTCAACAGCTGCTATACTGCTGCAGCAGTGGGACCTGATGTCTGTATTTGACGTGCAACAAACAGAAAGGTAGTGTATCCTTTTTTTAAATCTCCTTTTCACAGTCTATTACTATTTATTACACAGATTATTTACTGCATTTACTTACTACTTAGTCCTGACATATCACGACTACGGCTTTATTTACTTAACATTAATCTTTCTGCCTTCACTGCGTCAGGTTTCTGGTGACTAAGAACTGCAGAACTGAGGAGAAAGTTGTTCTATCTAGACTAATTTGTTTTCATTTTCTGTTGGTGATCAAGGTTTGTCATTTTTCTTGCATTAATATGACACTTTGCTTATTGGGATGCATTTTTATCAACTTGTCATCCTGGTTTGTTGTCTAAATGCTATACTGTCTCTTCAATATGTCCTATATATATCCTCCTCAATGAAACTAACAGCTGGATACAGTGTTCTCTTGGGGGTAGGTTGTCAAGTAATCCTGGGATATATTGTAAATTACAAACTACAAAATCTACAAAAGTAGATACAGAGAAAGTTAAAAAAAAAAAGGCAGGTAAAGAATGACAGGCTGAAACCCAACTTTTACTGCCATCTAGCAGTTGACTTTTTAGTTTGCTGCATGCTCTGTGTCAGTAATGTGTGTGGTCGACCTGCACCTGGCTGCATATTAACCTAACTGTGCCAAAATGAGAAAGGTGGTGCAGGTGGAGGTGTGTTAATGCAGCACAAATCTCACTTTGGCAAAAAATTGCACCTGTACATCCACCTGCCGATACCAGTTCTTTAATGTTGCTCAGGTACACGGAGCTATATTTGTGGCTTTAGCTGCTGGAGGTACACAGTACGGCTACAATCAATAGTCAGTGGAAACAAATTCAAATGGCCTTTATAATGTATTAATGGTTTTCACCTTTAAAGTTTGTTGTATTTTACTCTCATACATAATCTGTTGCACAAAAAATGCACTGCTGAATTTCTTCAATTGTTTCTTTATTTAGTGATGGTGGAGAAAAAGACAGTTCACTTTTTAAAACAGCTGATACCCTGCACACACGCTGTGTGACGCAGTGGTTTTCTACAGCTACAGCTCAGAGATGTTTGTCAAGCTGAGGATGAGTGGAATACCTGCTACTTCACTTATGGAAACTGCTTAAAGTAACACAGTTAATTAGAGTTTACACTAGTTATAGTAGGCTGCCTTGGGAAGTATATAGCATCTTACTATGCCACTTGAAGAAAACTCTGTAATAAACTCCAGTCGCATTTTATACAAAGAGTACATTTAAAAGACTTAACAAGCTGTACTTTTTAAAAAATCAAATTAGACAAAAACTCACAATATGCTCTTTATTAGACACAAAACAAACACAACCATACCCGAAGTACACACCATACTCTCAACTGTACACTCATAAGATGTAACAAGCCATACTTTGTATCTACTGTAAACTAAAGTGCATTATTTCCCACTGTTAGACCCGAATTAGACTTACACATTACAACAGAATTGTACTGTAAACTAAAAAAAATCTAATAAGGGTCTAACAATGGGAAACAATACACCTTAGTTTACTGTACAGTTTTGTTAATCACCCTTTTAATAAAGTAATAAAGCCTGATAAGGGTTTAATAAAAGGTCCAACACTGTCTAATGAAGAACATATTTTTTTTTCATTTGATACCAAGTACAGCTAGTTATGTCTCATTGGTGGACTGTAAAATAAAGTGGAACCTAAACACCAAGCCTTAGTTTACAACCACAGACCTGCCAAAAGTTGCACAAGTCAATTTTAAGTTTGGTTCTAAATAAATTATTTCATTTAAATTCTTCAACAATCACACTTCGACAGAAATGAACACACACCAGCAAATAAAAAAAAAGTATTTTTTTTTACGTTTCCTATAAACTCAAGGTAACATATTTGAAGCAAATCTCTGTCAAACTTAAAAGAAAGAAAACTTTTCTGCTTGGTTGATACTGGCTCATTTATCTTTCTGTTTTAAACACTGTGCAACTTCTGGTGAAGTTTGCTTTCACAGAGCAAACTTCTGGCCTAACTTCTTATGAAATATCCTTGAACTTTTAAACATTTTAAGCCTACAATGCATCAAAGTGTTTTTCTTTTATTAAAGGTT
>JAJHUR010073565.1:0-19410 GCA_027495735.1 Lutjanus campechanus
CCGATATTATTTCCATGACATTAAACCTACACTGTGGATACAGAAACATAGTTCACACAACATGGACAAGACGTGAAGACGGGAAACGAAAGTGACCGCGTGACAGGAGAGCAAAGAAAAATAAGTTTATGAGAAAAATGCTCAAGCTGAAGTTTCCTGGATGGTCATCACTTAAGCGAGTGAACTCCTCCTGTTGTCAAACGATAACCACCAACTTGCTAGGCGCACCGTGTAAAATATGCCATGTCATGCTCTGTGGCTCTCGGCGAGACAAGGACACAAACAAACACACAACACACACACACATTTCTCCTCTTTGTCTTTGAGAGCAGCCACTGCCTGATTCTGTAGGTCAATGTGGACAAAACGAAGAGAAGAAAACACAAAAACACACATATATACACGCACACACACATATTGGCCTCTGCCTGTTCTCGCTCTGACTGACTGAACTGGGGAGGGCGCGGATGTGTCATCACCTGACCTCTGACCTTCGTGTCCCAGAGGGCATTGGGGTCTCTCTGTCAGGCCCAGTCTATACCTCAGTTTCTCATTCTTAGGGACTGTATACTTTTGTAAAGGAATGTACCTATAAAGAAAAAAAAAGGGTGTTATTAAGTTGTCCCCGTTTTTCATTTGATAGTGGATGTGTATATTGTATGTTCATAACCAAGAGTATATTTATTTGTATTTTTTTTTCCTCTTTGAAGAGGAAAAGAGAAAAAGTTTCAAATGGTGCAAAATTAATGCTATGATTGTTGTTCTTCTGATAACTCCTGTATGGCTTCGATCCTCTGAAAAATAGTCTATGAGGCAGAATCCCCTGGTTTGTTAGATGACCACCGACGACTCGAGCTCACTTGATTTTATAAATCTTTAGTGCTTTACAAAATAAGCCATAGAAAGAACTAATTTGAGAGGGTAAAAGCGGAGGGGAAAAAAATGTTTGCTGGTTTGAAACCTGCTGGTTGGTAGCTCCAGTGAAACTTTATTTTCTTTTGTTGTGTGATTGAACATAATTTCTGCATTGTGAATACTCAACAGGTGAGGCGAGAGAAGACAAACTGTGCAAAAGTACAGGCCTGTGAAACTCTGGACTGTTTTGAGATATTTTCATGTAGCTAGACTCTTTTTTTTTTTTTTTACAGCTTGTTCACCAACTTGTTTTTAGCGGATGCAGCGTCATTTTTTTTTTGCAAAGTGCCCACATCTCCAAACTGTCCCCTGCAGTTCTTCTTTTGCAAATAACAAATATGTCATATATTATCCGCAGAGTGGTTCAAGCTTTTTTGGAAAGCTGAGGCGAGGATAGCAATTACATTTACTCATGCTACGTTCCATTTTTCAGTCTCTCGATCAATAATTCATTTGAATGTCCACTGGCTGCCTGGGAAAAACAATTTTTTATGCATTTGCCAATTTTGATAGTTGGTCATAAATACAGTCCTCAGCATTTGCTTCCACATGAAACTGTCGGTAGTAACAGAAGACTCCGTGTTAAATGAGGGAATCTGTATGAAATAGCCAGAATAAGCCATTTTCAGATACATAAAGAGAAAAAACGAAAAGATCAGCCAATATGTGGTGGTAATGGATCCTTGATGGAAACTCTTGTGTATACTGGGAAATATTATGGCTTGGTATAGCAAAGATACATTGATGAATAATGCATATATACCCGGTTAGCCTATAATGAAGATAAAGAGGATGCCTGAGAGGAGGTTAATGTGCCTCTTTAACTTAAGATTCATAGGAACCCAGAAGGGTTGTAAAAAGGGCTAGTAAATGGCTATGTTTTTGTAGAACACATTAACTGTGAATATTACCCCTCCTGGAAGTACACGCAGGACTAAAATCGAAGGCTTGTGAATTCTTGATGCCCGTAAAACTCACGAAAAATGATTCTTGCTTGAGTTCTTCTCATACAAAGTGAAATGTCCCGTGATCATTTGTTATTTTGTTATATTCTGAATAAAAAAGCAGACAATTGCAAGAGAAGTGTCTGAAACAACCATGTGGTGGAGGGGAAAGTTTTCAGGAGTAGTTTATTACTTTTCTGTAAGCCAAATCTCCTGGCCCTGAGCCTGAGCCGACCACAGCACCAACACACCTTCTAAAAAGTCACCTCCCTGTCTGATAAAAGGCCTCTCCTATACTCAGACAGCTGCTCATCTTAAAGGAGAGGAATGATGGAGGCTTGACTCACATGCTCTGACTGACGGCATATATGTGTCGGGTTTGGTTTGGGAGGGACGGCAGGAAAAAACAGACAGCGCTGGCCCACTTCACAAAACCTCAGCAGGGCTGTAAAGCAGCAGCAGCAGCAGCAGTGCTTTCCCATGCTCATGTCACAACACCCTCAGTGTCAGGATGATGCATGGCTGTTACGAGGATACATCAGAGCCCAAAAGCTAGGCCGTAAACAGAATATCTTCCTTTAATAAGTGGATCTGACAGGCTGCATGATGTTAATTTAATTGCCGTCTTGGTGTGACACATTTGTTTCAACGATATAAGGAAAGCGCGGGTGAGGGATGGCATTCAGTTTCAATCATACATGGCTGATGTTGATTTCTGTGCTCGTCTGATTCAAAAATGCAGCATACTTGACATTTCTCTGACTGCTGTTTCTTGTGTCATGTTTCATGTATTTTGTCATAAGTGGGCTTTTTGTTTTTGCACTTATTTTAATGTAGTTAACTGACATGTTGGCATGTGCCATATTCTCTACTGCCATAAACATTCTTTGATGCTTTTTTACCTCCCTATGCCAATCCATTGTGCTGTTATGCCCAATGCCTTGTTATAGAATATGAGCCCAAAACTGAGCACCGGGCAGACAGGCTGCTTTGCTCTTAGCTATATGGTGTATTCTACATGATCACGCACAGGATCCATAAGAGAAAGAAGCCGCAGTGCAAACAACTGAGGTTGTTAATATATCCAGTAGCTTCTCTGAACTGCTGCTTGCCAACAAGCTGGCCAGGTTGCCTTTTCTTAGTGTTTATTGCTACTTAGATATATACATGGTCTCACTGCAGGACTGTGCAGGTAAAGCAGGCTACTGTAGCTCCAGAGATGGAACTGTACTCACAATAACATCATTGGACGCTCACCAGTGCATACATTTAAACTCATACACAGGGTTGCACCAACGAAGATGAATTTAAGCTAAGATTAGTTCTAATTAGAGTTTAGCAGGTCTAGGTGTAAAATGAGTAAATCCATAATAAAAGTAAGCAGAGCTCTGTTGCACAATCCAAAAAAACATTACATTGTTGGCTGGGTAGCTAAAAAGTTAACATAATGCTACATTGTTTGCTAGCTAGTAAACAAAAATGTCATATTGTTTGCCAGCTACTTAGCTAAAAAGTTTGTTTTTTTTAAAGTTCTGTTTGCTAGCTATGTAAAAAGTGTCTTAACATTACATCATTTTCTAGCGAGCTAAAAAGTCAGTTAGCGTAGTTAGCCTACTCGGCGTGAGTTTAAAGTTAATACTGTATCACATTTTAAATTGGAGAATTTTGGGTGCAACAGAATTAAATTTAATGTAGGTTTAGAGTAAAAACTAAACTTTAGGTTTAAGTCTTTCCTAATTTTAAACTAGGGCAAGATAATTTAAAGTTAAAACATGATTTAATCGGGTTTAAAAATTAATCCTTGTTAGAGCAACCCTGCCATTGTATTTTACTGAAGATGTTGAAACCTAAAATCCTGGTTTAGGGGTTCAAGGGCCCCAAAAGTACAGATATTTGGCTTTAGTTCCCATGTTATCCTGGATATTGATGCGTTAAGATGTGTAAAACAAGGTCTGATTTTAAATTTGTACTTATTAGTCAGTAAAACTGGCTGGGACACAAAACTTCAGTGCAGACAAAACATCTATGAATCCCAATGCTTGCAGGTTGTCATAGTTCAACAATTTATTCAGCTATCCATTACGCTTAGAATTCAAAGTCGACAGTATTAAACTTTAAATGAGAAACGTTCTGATTTTCAAGTGGATTAGTGAACACTGATTTTTGTCTACCATAGTTAGAAACAAGTTTGTAACAGTATACAAGGTCTCTCTCTGGAGATGAGGGTATATTTGAGTACTTGGCTAACGTCTCGGTTTCACAGTTTCTAGCTTTGGTACGGATTCTTTTCGTGTTCACAAATCCTGCCTGAGCCATTCAAGGTCATGCAAATATTAGGTGGTTTCTTCAAATCACAGCCGTTTCCCTCCAACGTTTAAAGTATAAAAGTCATATCTGTGCTGCTGTGGTAGTTTTTCCTGAGCTGCTTACTTGTATTGATAAAAATGGTGCCAAGCTTATGAGGTTCAATCTCTCTGACCAGACAAGAGGTTGTACCAACACAGCGTTTACAAAAAGAAAAAGCAGAAGAAGCTATTTTTCTCTCGGTCATGAGGAAACTAAAGGAAAACTAAATTTACAAATGGATAATTTATATCAAAGTCCTCATTAATTATTTCACAATCTATTGTACTTTTTAAATGTTCTGAACGAAACCATTTTATATTGTATATATATGAATATATTTTGTTTTATTTTGTACTGTTCATTGTACTTTGCTTTAATTTAGAAACAATATAAATAAAGAACAATACTGTGGCAACATCCTACTGCTTTTTATAGTGTGTTTAAGCACAAAATCATCAAGCAGCAATGAATGATCGCATTTTTATCCTTGCCGGGAGATCATGCAATCGCTCCCTTGTGTACGTGTGTATGTGATCAATGGATGTGCATCCTTACCTGAGCTAATTTCCTATAGTACTGGACCGATCAGCCTGTTTTTTGTGCACATTCATGACTGTATGCTGAAGGACCTCCGTGATTCAGAAGTGCGGAAACCCCTTTTTTTTTATGGCTTGACATTGGTAACAGTTGTCGCCACAGGTGTTATGTTTTCAGATCTTGTGAACACAATATTTCAAGAACGCCTTGAGTGAATTTCTTCAAACTTCGCACAAATGATATCCTGGACTCAAGGATGGACTGATTTGTATGATCAGATTTTGATGATCAAAGGTCAAAGATTAAGGTCACGGTGACCTCAATAAACCCACTTTTGGCCACAACTCAAGAATTCTCATGACAAAATTATACGTTATAGCATGTTCTTTACATTATAACAAGATATTTTTACATTATTACAACAAACTTTTCAGTATAAAAAGAAACTTTTCTAGTCATAACAATATACTATTTATTGTGTTGTAATGTGAAACTTTCAGTGTCATGATTGTTTTAACAAGTTTGTAATGTTTGTAATAATCTGAAAATGTTTTGTTATAACATGAAAATATTTTGTTCTAATGTGAAAAACATCTTTTTTTCACAATCAACTTTTCAAGTTATGATGTGATATTGATCTGTTTTTCTTTTTCCTGGCGTGGCAGCAATACGCTTCTGTATGAGTGTGATGGTCATTGTTCACTGCTGATGTCTTAGGAGCCTTATGATTAAGTAATTAGTCAATTAATCAAGAAAATAATCAGATTATTTGATAGAGAATAATTGTTAGTTGCAGCCCTGATCATCGTCACCACTCAATCTGGATTTGAACTCCAGTTGAAGAAAAAGTTTGAGGGCTTTAAGTTTACAGCTGAATGACTGAACTACATAAACTGCATCATTAGATCAAACTTAATCACACATGTAAATCATAATTGAGATTTAAAATGTGGTCAGAGGCTTTTACACATCATTTGATATAAAGGCTTTTATTTTGAAAAAAAAAATTGAAAATATATTTTTGGAAAAATACAAAAATCAACAAACTTTAAAGCATTTTAATATAAAAATACTGCAGTAGCTTTAATTTTTATCTCGTTTTGAGTTTCTTTGTTGGTCCCTGGTTAATGTCAGCATCTGAGCTCTTCTCTGCCACACTGCTGGCCTTCACATCAACAGCCTTTAGAAGTGGGAGCTGCTGCTGTTCGGCTATGGTCATCGCCCACAAACACAACTCCAACCTGTGGGGCGTCCAGTCCTGCTGGGGATCCACTGAGGATGAGAGAGGAGGAGGCCGGTCATCAGAATCAAAGCAGGTTTAATGTGTGTGTGTTTTTTTTTTTTTAAACACTGAGCAACAGAAAAACATACATTCTTTTAATTACTTTATTGCAAGTTATATATCACTTATTTCATTTATACACTTTTACTACAGTAAGAATGAAGAAAATGAAATTAAGATAGAGAATAAAAAGAAGAAAGAAAAAGGGTAAAGGGTTCCTTTTCTCCTTTTCTCAACCTATAAGTGATTATTTCCATTTCTTGAATCTCTTCAACCGTTAGTGTTCATGTGTTAATAGATGGTGACCTGTGTAATTCATTTTAATGCAGCTATGCATATCATTAAATACAAATATTTATCTCCTTCCCTCTCCATTTCTGATGTCATGATACCTGCTACAATATTGGACGGTTGTAGCGACTTCTTTAAATGAAAAATGGTTTTTGCCTGAACCCAAAACTCCCAAGCCTCCAAAAACTTTTTTAACACTGGCCAAAAGTAAAAAAATATGTGAATGATTAGCCTCCTGTTTCCCATATTCCCACCAGCATCTGCTGCTGCCTGATAAAAAATATCTAAATAAAAACAGAATCCTACAAAGTGATTTATATTAATTATAAAAATAAAATAGGGCACCCTGGTAGCTCAGTTGGCAAAGCATGTAACCCATGTTTGGAGGATGATCCACATCGGTGGCCCTTCTGCTTGTAACCACCCTCATTTCCCCATGATTAGCTCACCTTTGTTTAGTTTCTCCGTCCTTGCCACCATTTTGTCCAGGTAGAGAGCGTAGTGCTTGGCTGTGTATTGGATGGGCTTCAGTCCCGGTACACTCTCCATGGCTTCATCAGACATGAACGCAGTCTGTTCTGGAGCTCCTGCCGCCAACACAGCTGGAGCAAAATGCATAATCAGCCCCAAACTAAGCTGAAGGCACCCACCAAGTGAATAAAAACTATTTGAACAGAGAGCAGGGGGTCCCAGCAGCTCAGTCCCCCAGTGTAAGGACTGTACACTTTACTGAGGCAGCAATCACTTTGTGCTTTAAGAGGATCACACATACGTTTTATCAGTATGAATTCTTATGCTTTGATCTATTTGCCTATATGCAGACACTGTGCTAACCTGAAGCGGTGGCTGGGCCGACTCCTTTCAGGGAGCTGAGCTCTGCGATCGCTGCCTGCACATCAGGCAGGAGGCTGAAGGCCTTTCTGGAACATTTCTCCACAGTGTTCTCACTGTTGGAAGCCGCCAGCTGCTGCAGCCTCGGCCTGAACTTCCCTCTCTGCAGAAAAGCACACAGGGCCACTCAAGGACACAGCTGATATACTGAGTGCTGCTGGTACACTGTCAGTGCCTCTTCATTGATATACTGTATGTTAGACGGAGAATTTACAGCATCTTTTATGTGGGTGTGTGAAGTTCCTTGGGATTATTCTGATTTAGTGTTACTTACAGTGAGCTTCCATTCCATCAGTTTCACCAGCTCTGACTGATTGATGTGTTTGTCAGGTCGACTTGAAATGAGTGTGGGCAGCTCCTCCTGGTACCTGACCACAGACAGATTAGGATCAGGTACCTCTGATATATAGTCAAAGTAAGGACAACTAAACTCAATCCCTTTAACACATTTAATATAATATTTATTATAGTCTAACCAATATATCGGTTGGCCTCTATTATTGGCCCAATATTGGCCAGTCACAGCTATATCAGTCTATATTGGTATTGGACAATATGAAAACTTTTTTTTCTAACAGACTAATGCAGATTGATATTATTTTGGACAATCAAAAAACATCCTGCATTGACAAACAATTACCCAAGTTCAACTTACAAGTGTTTTTCATATTTTTTTAATTTAATCATGTGGCCTTCATCAGGAGATGAAGTTTGCTCAGTTGTCACAGAGATATCATAAGCAAACATGGACAAGAAGTAGGGATCGACCAGTTATTTGTCTGGCCAATTATCGGATCTGATATATTTGGCAATATTACAATTATGAGAATCTGTACTTTTTCTTAATCTGATTGATGATAAGATAAATTATTTAAAAATGTGCTACTTTGGCTCTAATGCAGTTGCCTCTGTCTGTATCATCATTCTGTGGTAGAGCTGAACGATTTTGAAAAAATATTTCATTGTGATTATTTTAACTGACAGTGCAATTGCAATATGATTTGTGACATTAGAGTGAATAATAATTCAATAACTCTGATGCTTAGATCAAGACCAGTATCTACAGTGTCTACATTTCTCCCTTATTGAGTGAACTTTAGTAAGATTTTCTAACTGTTGTCATAGGAAAAAGGAATTTACCACTTCTCAAGGTTTAGCAGCTTCCCAGGTTTCTTGACTTTGGCCTTGGCCTCCACTACATCCCAGTATTCATCATACACACGCCTCCATGTGGCTGGATTCTCACAGGCAAACAGGATACTCATGGCAGCAGAGGGCTCACTGCATCACCTGCAAACAGAGAAAACAAAGTTTGTAAGGCCTCTTCTCCATCACTGGAATACCGCACTGCGCCAATAAACACGTATTATATCAAACTACCTCGCTTGTAATTCAATAAATAGCGCGCTCACTTTAGTTTGAAGGACACCTGTAACGAAACAAAAACACCAGGTAGGCCGATAATCTGCAATAAACTCTTGAATGAACTGTAGTGGTGTGACGATGCTTCCGTTATGGCATAAGGAATTCTCGCGAGATGACAGAGCAACATACTATGGTATTCCCGCGAGATGAGCGACTCTCTTATATCCTGAATTCTCGCGAGATTACAGCGGAACATACTACTTCCAGTATCGCAGAGCACAGTGAGCAACAGTTTCAGAAGGTTTGTACCCTGAAATACTTTCGTTATTGGCTTTGCATAGATATAGTTATCCAAAATTATATACTTTTATATATTTTACTAATTGTTTGACATACTAAAACCTGTGCTGTGCACGTTTCGTCTTTGCAAAAGTGCTCGGTAGGTAGGTTAGCTAGCTAGCATTAGCGTGACATTCCAGTCATGTTTATGGTGTAAGCACACTGTACAGAGAGTGTTGCTAATTGTAGCCAAAACACCAACAGACAGGTTAACTCCGTAAAGAAGTTAACAGATAAACAAAGCTCCAACTTGGAGTAAAACGAACAATCACCAGAGCACGAAATCAAGGTTGTAATATTAGGTAATGGGCAGTGATAATGGTAGTCAGTCTTATGGTTTTAAACTTGAGTGAGTAGGTAATTTCACACTGTTATTGTCTTTAACCGCGCCATCATATCGTCATGTGAGCTCTAAGTAGCTATTAATCAGTCACTAGCAGGAGATAACGAGTGATTAACATAAATGAGACGCGGTAGACACACGAGATGGATGTAAACAAAAAGAATGGACGTGTCTAAAACTTAATAATAATGTGTTAAAAAATATAAGACTCTCTCAGCCATTATATATTATTTTAGAACTGACGAGATAAAACATCTTAAGGGGTTTTTCCTGTTATAATAAATGCCACGGTATGCCGCTAAATAGTCCCCCCTCCCTGTTGTTATCGGGACATTTCTAGTTTTATACAGTAATTACAACGAATATTTGACATCTTTTTATATACTCACAGTTTAACAACGAAAACAAAGTCCTCGTCTGATATGATTAACGATGTAAAAGTTTCTGTTTTCAGTTTCAAGCCAATGTAACATAAGCTTGCATCAGTCAGTGTTTCCATGTGTTGTCTTACAAAAGTTTACATAACAGATATCTGTCCTGAAATTATAAACTCAGGTTAGAGCTGCAGCAATTTGTCGATTAATTAAAAAGTCGATCAAAGGAAAATTAATTGTGAGATATTTTGAAAATCAATTAATCGTTTCAGTCATTTCTCAAGCAAAATATTTGCTGCCGCTTTTCTGTGTCATTTATAATAGTAAATGAAGAGTCTTTTGGCTCTGTGCTGTTTGTTGAACAAAAGATGCGATTTTAAGATGATACTGAAATTGTGAAAAATCCTCATCAGTTTCCCAACATCCAAACAATTCATTTACTAATTTTGAAAATAATAAGCAGATTAATTGGCAATGAAATTAATTATTAGCTGCAGCCCTAGAACTTTTGTCTTTACATTTAAACAAGGGCCTCAGTTGATGTGATTGACTGTGTCAAAGTTTGCCATCAGTCATTGTGACAGATTCTATCTCTGTGTGAGAAAAGTTTACATAACAGATGTCATAATTTTAAACTCAGATAATGTCATGTTGTGTTTTAGTCACATGTCAATCTCTTACAAGGAAGTTGCCTCTCATGGGAGCACATGACGAGGACTCTGTGCTGCTGTGGACATTGACAAGGTGTCTGGTTCTTCAACAAGTAAGTACTGCAGCTATTTCATTGTGTAAAATGTTACAATAGATGTAATACTGTGCATTGATATGTTTGTTACACGTTACCACCTCTCCTGTCCCCCTACACCCCAAACCACTGAATAAATTTTGCATCTTATTTTGTTTGAGTGCCACCTTCTGGTGGATTGGATGAACTGCCTTAAAATCATTTTACATGTTGCTCAGATGTTTTTTATAGCAGTGCTGTAAAAATAAAAGGTAAATCAACTTTATTTATCACATACACAGTCATAGAAGTGCATCATATAGTAAAATTAGTCCTCAGCATTCAGCCCTTCCTAAGTATTAGGAGCAGTGTGCAGCCACCATGCAGGACCTAGGAACCAACTCCAGTTCTAAGCCAGCACCATGGTCAAAGGCACCAACAAGATAAAAATTAACCTAACAAACACGTTTTTGGATAAAAGTAAAAGTAACAAATGAATTTGCAGTTCATCTGATGCATCTTCTCACTTTTACTGTTTCTGAGCTCAAGTAAAATAATTGTTTGTCTGCACTAGGAACATGGAGAAGATGTCACGGGTCACCACAGCCCTCAGCAGCAGTGCTGTCAGTGGCAGGACTATGTTCTGCCACTTGGATGCTCCTGCCAACGCCATCAGCGTGTGCCGTGACGCCACGCAGGTGGTGGTGGCCGGCCGCAACATCTTCAAGATCTATGCACTGGAGGAGGAGCAGTTTGTGGAAAAGCTGAATCTACGCGTCGGCCGCAAACCTTCGCTCAACTTCAGCTGTGCAGATGTTATGTGGCACCAGATGGAAGAGAACCTGCTGGCCACGGCTGCCACCAATGGGGCGGTGGTCACCTGGAACCTGGGGAAACCTTCTCGTAACAAGCAGGACCAGCTGTTTACTGAG
The DNA here is from genome assembly GCA_027495735.1 of Lutjanus campechanus. NCBI lineage: Eukaryota > Metazoa > Chordata > Actinopteri > Lutjaniformes > Lutjanidae > Lutjanus > Lutjanus campechanus. The sequence goes on from JAJHUR010073565.1 coordinate 11,284, forward strand.
CACAAACGCACTGTCAACAAGGTGTGCTTTCACCCCACAGAGGTTTACATGCTGCTAAGTGGCTCGCAGGATGGATTCATGAAGTGCTTCGACCTGCGCAAGAAGGAGTCTGTCAGCACTTTCTCAGGTACAATATTACATTATAAGCATAGGTTTAATACAGTTGTCACAAAACTGAGGTCTTGAATGAGCACTTAGATCATTTTTTAAATAGCTTTGGTACTTTCACTGTACTGTGTTTGGCAATTTTGTGTAAAAGTTTCAGCACTGAACAAGTAATAAAATAAAGTAATATTTTTAGTGATTTAAATCAGTTAACAAACTATATCTGTGGTTCTTATTGCTTAATAGATTTTTTCCCCACTGTTTCTTCTAGGTCAGTCAGAGAGTGTGAGGGACGTCCAGTTCAGCATGAAGGATTATTTCACTTTTGCTGCATCCTTTGAGAATGGCAACGTCCAGCTGTGGGACATCAGGCGACCAGACCGCTACGAACGAATGTTCACTGCACATACTGGTCCTGTGTTCTGCTGCGACTGGCACCCTGATGACAGGTATAAGAAAGTGACTTTGGCCACATTCACACTGCAGGCCTTAGCATTTGATCCTGAGTTACTGCTTTAAAATTAGGTCAACATCAGATTCCACTAAAACAATGACAGACGCCACACACAGCACGTTGCATATGGAAGTAAAAATGTAGGCCACTGAAGTCAGTGTTTACATTCATAAGTTGATGTGCAGGGGAAGTCAGCAAATTTGTGAGTAGATGATAACAGGATGAGAACGAGGAGAAGGAGAGCCAAATTTTTAATTATGGCTTTTAGTGGAACAATGGCTGCTACTTTTGTACAGAGGTTTGTGTGGATGCGGAGTCGGAGCCAGGAGTGGTAGGACTGTGACGTGAATGGCTTCACAGAAACAGATTTTATCTAAAAATTTCAGGATGTCAAGAGTTACTTTTAGCAACATCTGTCAGCTCTTCTTGTGTCTCTTGAGCCTTATGGCAAAACACTTGAGGCGAGCGAGTGAAGGCTTTAAAGTGAACGTCGATTAGATGTGACTTATGGTGTTTATGGAAAAAACGGGTCTGATCCACACAAGCAGATAAAAATCTGATTTGAGCCACTTTTGCGTGCAGGGTGAACGAAGCTCTTGTGTCGTAATCCAACTGACCAAGTTGAAGGTTTTCCTTCAAAAGGTTTCTTGGGGTCATACTTTATGTCACTTGCTTTAGTTGTTGTTTGTTTTATTTATTTTTTTATTATTGTCATTCACTCATTTCTCTATTTATTTCCATTTTAGGGGCTGGCTGGCCACTGGGGGCAGGGACAAGATGGTCAAAGTGTGGGACATGACGACTAACCGGGCGAAGGAGATTTATTGTGTCCAGACGATTGCCTCAGTGGCACGGGTCAAGTGGCGGCCTGAGAGGAAGTTTCATTTAGCCACCTGTTCCATGATGGTGGACCACAACATCTATGTGTGGGACGTCCGTAGACCTTTCATTCCCTTCGCCACCTTTGAGGAACACAAGGATGTGACCACTGGTATTGTGTGGCGCCACCAGCACGACCCTCACTTCCTGCTCTCTGGCTCTAAGGACAGTACACTCTATCAACACATGTTCAAGGACGCCACTCGTCCCGTGGACAAAGCCAACCCAGAGGGCCTGTGCTTCGGACTGTTTGGTGATTTGGCTTTTGCAGCCAAGGAGAGTCTGATCAGCAGTGATGCCAACAGGAAGCCTTACGCTGGAGGTGACCGCCGCTACCCCATCTTTTTCTTCAAGAAGCCCGACCCGACAGAACAGTTTGCCCATGTGTCCAGTGCACTTAGTGTCTTTGAGACAGACTTGGACAGTAACCGCATGGACTGGTTTGTTAAGACAGCACAACTCTACCTCCTCAGCGGGAAGCCATTTGCGGAGCTGTGTGACCACAACGCCAAAGTGGCCCGGGAGCTCAAAAGACCTCAGGTCAGACAGATCAATACTGGAACAAATATCTACTCAGTTTCTGTTTTTATTAACAGTCCCACTAGTTTTTGATGTCAGTTTAAATGCAACTTGACAGATTAAGATATAAAATAGGTGCAATATGGCCAAGTGCAATATCCCAACTGTAGGAGCTTCAATTCTTTTGAAAAGTAAAATGTTTCACAACTAGAGTCCAATTTGTGGGGCTGAGGCTGTTACTGATATTAGGGTGTAAAAAAAAAATTCTGATGTCAATATATTGGCCAATGTTCTTTATACAGAATGTGAAATATACACATAAACATATTTTTTTGCAGTGACTCTAACCCTAACCCTCAAATGTGGTTATCAAACACTTGATAAATAATGGAAGCAGGATATGTTACAGTTTAACAATAAATATTACTGTCCAAAAAAGTTATCAGGGCACTGAAACTGTAAACTTTAAGTGCTATTTTTTAAGATTATAAGTAGCTATAAATAAAAAAAACATAGTGCAAAGTACTTGTATTTTGAATTAAAATATACATAAAATGCTGCCTATAAAACTAACAAATAAAAACAATCTACATTATGTTCTGTTAAAAGAAAAAGTTTTCATATGGACATACATTGGACAACATAAATGCTAATACCGATATAGATTGATGTAGCAAATCTCACTGACATCACTGTTACAACATTAAAAAACAACTCTGACACTTCTGATGTTAATTTAGTTTAGTTTTAATTTAGTGTCTCTTGTAAATTAATCAAAAAACTTGACAAATATACTACAGTATTTGCCTAAGAATTCAAATTAAATGTTCTGACAATCTGTCAGGTCACATATTATTATATCTGATATGTATTGGCTATAATTTCAGTATTAGAATAATTAATAATAATCTAAATTTCCTATAATCAGCCCTGACATTTATTGTGCATGTCTCTCATTAATGGATAATAGCCGGTGTAAGTAACCTAAAGTAACATCCTGTTAGATCTCTAACTGTAATGTTATACTGAAATTGTAGTCACGCTCTGCTTTAGGAGAAAGTAATGTGATTACAGTAGCCCATCACTTTGTAACACATTACTTCTAATAGTAATGTGCTATAAAGTATTTGTGTTTTTTTTTTCCCTGTAATTCAAAGGTTTCCACAACATGGACCATGTTGAGAATCATGTTCTCTGACCCAGCAAACCTCACAACACCCGGTCCAAACCACAACCTCAGTAAACTGGGCGCATTGCCTTTAATGAACAGGTAAATTAGCTCTTTAGTGTGTCGTTACAAAACAGCAGCACCAGTCATTTACAGACTAACATCTGATGCTGATGATGTACATTACACTTTCAGTTTCAGCATGAAGGAAATGGGCTCAGGGATGGGCACAGAGAGCAGACTGGAGCGCAGTAAAGGTGAGAGCAGGCAGGACAACATTCACCTGGAGCCTGGGAACTCGCTCATCAGCAATAATAATGAAGGTGAGAGTGGACATTAAAATTCCTAGAAGCCAATCTGGTTGTCCGTATGTTCTCTGAATAATATTGAAGACTTGTTTAAATAAACCATTCATTCACTTTCCCTTCAGAAAATGAGGAGACAGAAGGCAGCGAGGGCCAGGCCGAATATATGTTTGGTGATGCCGAGTTAGATGACGATGACCTTTACTCTATGGAGCACGACAACCAAACAGGTCAGTCACTGTCTCATCTCTGCGGAAATGAAAGAGTTGCTTACCTCAGTCGCTTCTATTTATAACTGCCTCCATGCTCAGCGCTTCTTTGTCTAATTTTATCTCTGCCTTCTCCTTTTGTCATAACAGAGGAGCAGGAGTACACGCTGCCCCAGGAGGCCTTTCAGCTGCGCCACGAGATCATGGATAACCCGTCTGCTCCAGAGCACCTTCAGCAGGACAAGGCCGACTCCCCGCATGTCAGTGGCAATGAGGCAGAAGTCACCTGTCTGACGCCCATCGAGTCCTTCTCGCTCATCTCTCTCTCCCAGCCGCTCTTCAACCCACATCTGCCCGCCAGCTTCTTCTGCCCAATTGTGCGGGAGATGCTGAGCTACTACGCCGAGCAGGGTGACGTGCAGATGGCCGTGTCTGTGCTTATCGTGTTGGGGGACCGGATACGTAAAGAGATTGATGACCTCACCCAGGTCAGATTGAAAAAAAATATTGGTGTCTTGTTTAGTGATTTAAAAACTGCACTGAAGTACAGCAGCATTGGACCGCAACTTTAGAGTGCTTTGTTGGCAGCATCAGCAATGAAGAATCTTAAGAATCTTTAAAAAGCTAATATTTTGCTCAAAATGCTCTGGCAGAGGAGGATAATTCCCTGAACAGTTTTTTAGGTTTAATGTATTTGTGTAGACAAATTCATTGTGTGAATAAAAAAGAAATGGAGCAAAGTTTAGGGATTCTTTAGGTCTTATATAAGACTGTTACCTGTCCACTACTAAAACACTAAGAGAGTCTTAACACTGAATTATGACGTTGGCGTTTGGAACATCTGAGCAGACCAAAGAGGAAACCCTCAATGAGTTGTGTTTCCATTTCAGGAGCACTGGTACATGTCCTACATAGACCTGCTGCAGCGATTCGAGTTGTGGAACGTGTCCAATGAGGTCATCAAGTTGAGCACATGCAGCGCCATCACCTGCCTGAACCAGGCGTCTACAACATTGCACATCAACTGCAGCAACTGCAAGCGGCCAATGAGCAACAAGGGCTGGATTTGTGACAGGTACAAACTCAACATCGCCATTTGATGTTAGAGTATATAGTGTATATGTATCAACATACGACTGTCAAACTGCTTATAATCATTTTGTTTGGTTACCATGAGGTGGTCAATCTCTTGCAGATAAAATTTTATGCTTTGCTTGCTTGTTTACTTTTCTCCCGTCCAACGTGGTGGTCAACTGATAAGGGGTTTTTCTATGGCTGATGCTGATGTTTAAAACACAGAGTCCTGCATGTGGACTAATCCTGTTGAGCTGAAATCAGTAGGTTTTGTCATGAAACAAACATCTAGCAATAATAAGATAAAATGGATGCCACACATCTGTACTCCAAGTACGAAGCTACAGCTAGCAGCTAGCTAACTTTGCTTAGCATAATGGATGGAAACAGCCGTCTGTTCAAAGGCAACAAAGTCCACCTGCTAAACTCAAAAATTAACATGTTGTATCTTGTTTGTTTAATCTTTACAAAAACTGAAGTGAGAAAAAATTCTGTTTGTGGAAAGTGCTGTACTAGACTTTTCCTGGTCATGACAATCGGCATCATATTAAGCTGGACAATATAACCATTGCCCCACAGTAAAGCCAAAAAATCTTGATTGCCCCCTGGTGGCTGACTGTAGTACAGGTTATAAACTGCTCCCATTGCATGTTAACCGATGGGACATGGGTCAACTAAAAAATCAAATCATGTATGGGATACCTCAGCTCCAACCCTTTTTACTACTGCACAGACTGTGGCTCCAAATGACACCATCAACACAAGAAGACAGTGCTCATATCCAGGATAGGTTTTATATTTGTTCAGTGGGAGGAAGTGGAGGCGCATCGTCAGTCTTTAAATGATTATGTCAAATGTTCGGGACCAGAAACTACTTGGAATCTCTGCTGGTTGCCTTGTAATGCTCGCACCTGCTGGCATAAATGCAGCCTCTTCATAGTACACTGAATATTAATTTAATTCTGACATGAACCGCCCTCTGATGAGTACCCTGCATCTCTCCTCTAGGTGCCACCAGTGTGCCAGTGTGTGTGCAGTGTGCCACCATGTGGTGAAGGGACTGTTTGTGTGGTGTCAGGGCTGCAGCCATGGCGGACACCTGGAGCACATTATGAACTGGCTCAAGAGCAGCGCCCACTGTCCTGCTGGCTGCGGTCACCTGTGTGAGTACACCTGAGCTCATCACAACCAGAGGTCAACACAGCTGCTGCTCTGTGGGAGCAGGAATCGGCCCTCACACCGGCCTGGATCACAGACAGACACGCCACAGACTAACGAGATGTCTTCATTCCTGGGCCTGGAGTGTTTTGTCACTGCGGAAAGGACACCTCTCTGTGTGTGTGTGTGCGTGCGTGTGTTTGAAGTAAGATCAGTCAAAGGTCTGATGGAAGGAGGAAGAGGTTTAAATGTGCTCTCCTGCCATTCAAGAGCAAACACAGATGTGAGTAGTTTCATATTTGTATTGGAACTGGTGAATTTGAACCATTGACGAATTTGTATATAAACAGATGTTGCGATAGATATTCAGAGAATATAAAAATATTTTTGGTGAATTCACACTTGCTGCATTTTACATGGTTTTAAATCCCTCAGTAAAATCCTGAAGGCTGTAAAGGAACAATTGTCTGCTCATCTTAAGTGAATTGTTAGTGTGTGTACATAATGCTTAACACTTATTTTGAAGGACTGTAGATAATGTTGAAATAATTTATATGAGAAAAGCCTCTCTATTCAAGCAATACATACTGAATTGACACTTGAAGTTGTCCTGGACCAGTGAAGTCTTTTTTCATCAGCTAAATTTAACAGAGAATAGTTTAAAGGGATGGTTCTAATTATTTGAAGTGGGGTTGTATGAGGTACTTATCTATAGTCAGTGTATTACCTGCTGGTTGGCACACCCCCAGTGTGGAAAAGCAGAAAAGGGCAGCAACATGGAAGTTAAGCAACAAACTGTTGTGGACAGTGTCAGCAACAAAAGCTATTTTAGCTACTTTAAAAGGGTCCACCTAAAAACAATCAATATCAGTTCAAGAGAACGCTGTATTTAAAATATTTTACCTTATCATCAGACACCCTTTTCAAAGAGGAAACTGGCTTTATATAAGCCAAATATTGCTCTTTCCAAACTAACCAAACTCCACTGGCAAAATCTACATACCTCATACAACCACACTTTAAATAATCTGAACTATCCCTTTAACTACCCCTCAGAGTATACAAAGCGTTTCTGATGAATAACAGTCAGTCTAGATGTGATTCATTTGAACTTGCACTGAGCTTCATATATTCATTCAGCTGCTGTACATATTCAAACCTGGCAGCTGTCCAGTACATCCGGCCCTCTACTCTTGTCTGCTGAGCAGTTCCAATGGAGCAGTCAAGATAAAAAGTCTTGCTCGGGGGCATCTTAGTGAGAGGAAAGAAGAACACTACCTATTCATTTTTCTCCCAACCGCACTTTACTCTCACAGGCCCAGCAATCCCAACTGGCAACCCGCCAACGTCTCTAGCCTCCAGTCCACCAGCTAGACACAATGTGTGCCGCTGTGAGTAACAGTTATTTGCCTATCATCGTTTGTACGGCTCACTGCTGGTGAGATGCACGACAGATAAGTGTAGAAGCCAACAGAGACGGCTTCTGTCCAGATGAACCTCAACAGAACAGCTTCATCTTGGGTGAAATTTGACTGTTATCATCCCAGTGCTGTATTACCCAGGGTGTAGTTGTCAGTTTTACTGGCAGACCTTCGTGATATGAGTAAATTATCACTGAGAGATGGAGAATATTTCATCAATCCAGTCTCAACTCTCAACAAACTGTTTATTTTGGCACATTTACACTCTGGATGCCGCTCAGCATCACAAGTGTTTGTGTCTTCCACTCCAGTCTGCCATCAAGTGTGTAAATCACATTGCAGGCTATGGATATATTATTCTAACATGTTTTATGTCATCCTTTAGTAAAGATATTTTGATGTTCCCAACTTGAAATATTGTTCAGGGCGCCCTTTGGCAGCCTTCTTGGATTTCCAATGAAAATTGGCAATGCACATAACTTTTGAACTACTTATTATCCAGAGACAAATGACCCAATTTTTCTGTGTAACTTTGACACAAGAATTACTTGACATTTATTTCATGATTTTAAGAAGTTTGTAATATTGAAACTTGAGAAATAAGAAAAAGAAAAACTCTTGGAAAATAACTCAAAATAACAAAGAAAATGTTCCATTACTGGTTTAATCTTCCATGACAGAACAAGCAACAGAAACAGTCAGCAATGTTATTCTTTTCATTGTGCTGCTGTATAGTCATCATCATTAAGAAGCTCTTAATAGTCAAATCTCTTGTTCCTCTTCCTCTTTTTCATCCTCCTCAGCAGTTTTCTCAAAGTCAATGAAGAAAAAAAAA
>JAJHUR010073566.1:0-18669 GCA_027495735.1 Lutjanus campechanus
CATGAACACAGACACACACACACAGATGGAGCATAGAGTGGCTGCTGTTTGTGTGAGAAAAGAAAGCCGAAGCGATTAGAGTGCATTTCAGTTGCTCGGGCCTCCTGCCTCACTTGGAGCGGAGCAGGCCCATATTGGCAACAGTTACAGGGGCATCGGGGAGGCTGAGGGAGGGCTGAGGGGGGCATTCTGGAAACCAGAGCAAGTGGCAGACAGTGCAATCTGTTCATGGGAGCCCGGTCTCAACACAGCATGAGAGCTAACTTCAACACAAGAACTTCGAGAGAAACCCCCAACTGTGTCCTTGTTGTTTTCTTGCTAGAATGTGATTAATTATATTCTTATTAAAACAAATACTTCATTAATTAACGGGAACATTTCCCCAGATTTGTTTTTATTTCCTTAGTAGATTTAAGTAAAATGATTTGATGGATTTTGTTATGCTGGCAAATGGTGCAGAACTGGTATATATTACACATAATTGTGTCCCTTCAGGTGCTTATGTAAAGACTAGAGTGAACAGCCCGTAAAGATGTGAGACTGGCTTCCCCTGGACTTTTTGTAACCCTGATGGCAGCATGACTAGTGATGGAGATTTGTTACAGGTAAAACTGCCCCAACAACCACTGGATAGATTGCAAAGAATGAGAGTGTTCTGATCAGGATATTTAGGGTGATCACAAATTGCTGGAAGCAATATTGGCCAATACGGATCACCAATCACGGGGTCTATTTGAAGCACTCTATCTATCGTGTAGCATTATTTATTTATTTAACTATTCTTAACTAACATGTTTATTAAGTATGAAGTATGAAACAACTTAAAAATGATCACAGAGGTACTTGGGGACCTGTTGTACAAGAATATGTCTGAGTTTGCTGATAACTGGATGAGTGTTTTTCTACCAGTGTGGAAATAAATGGGCTATTGTTATGATTTTAGCATCTTACTATTAAAAATGCTGTAGCAAAAGAACAAGAAAGTAATTAATTAATTAAAGTAAAAAATAAAGTAAAAAGTAATTAATAAAGTTTCAACAGAGGAAAATAAGAAAAATTGAAACTTTCCTGTTTTAAACTATTTTTATGTCCATTTGAGTACAGATTTCTGAGTTTTTACGAGGTGCACTTCAATGCACCATGAGGTCCCTGTCAGTTCCCACACGTTTTGCATTAAAAAGCAATAGAGATTGCAGAGTTTATGATCTGCACATGAATGCACCATGAAGTGTATCAAATGCCGACACAGACAGTAAAGGACAGAGGCAGCGTGCAAGGAAATGACACCGATACGTGGTAGACAATTTTTATTCTGTAACAATTTGGTACAAACATTTACCTGCTAGTGTGGCTGACAGCCTTCCCATATTTACTCACCAAATGGAAAATATACCTGCATTTGATGGTTGGTAGGTAATTTCAGACCATGCTGCTTCGTCATCTGATTGGCCTTTATAAAGACCACCAATCAAACTATTTAGAACAAATATCGACAGCACAATTACCAAAAAATGAATCTGAATAATTTTGATGATCCCTTGAATTTTCATCAACTAGAAGCAGGTCAAAATTTCTTCAAACCCTAACATTTTAAAGTATGTTTACATGTCTACAGACTTCAGTCTTGTTTCATCTGTACCTGTTTTGTGTCCCCTGCGTCCATCATCAGCTCGGTCCATGGAGCCCAGCCTGTCTTGAGCCTGGCGATGATGTTCCAGAGAAGTGCGTGTCTGTCTGTCGATGGAACTCTTCATTTCCTCCGGCCCAGACATTGGCGGGCGTTCTAGAGATGATGCCTTCCTCTCTGTTGGGGGAACCATGCTGCTTACGCTGCGGGCCCCCTGGATACGACCCTGCCCCTGACAGGGAGGAGGCTCAGGGGGAGGAGGTAGGTCTGTGCAGAAGGGGAAACCCACAGAATTAATAAACTGAAGTCATAAATTACTTCTAAAATGTTGTTTGTAAAAGAGTGAAGACTTTAACTATGTCTAGACACATGTATTCCAAAATTATACAACATAATATAACTTTCTACGACAGATGTTTTAGGAAACTTTCAACAAAACTATTTAAAATGTGTTTTCAGTCGCTGCCTCACCGTCTGCACCAGCATCTCTCCGGTGGGGTGCTGTGCCCTGGCTTCGGGGTTTGCGTGTGGGCCTGGTGGCCCTCTGGTGGCCCAAGCTGTGTGTGCCGACTGTGCTGCCATCTGTTGAGAATGGACTGCTGGGCCGGGGCCTGTGGGACAAGCCTTTACCTGAAAGAGGGAAACACAAGACCACAGGCCAGCTGGTTAATAAAGACATGCAGGAGCCAAGACCTTGACAGTGGAGCTGAGGCTGTCATCAAGTAAGGTAGAGGTTACCAATCAACATCTAAAAACCTGTTAGAAAACAAAGGATTTCATTAGAAAAGAAAGCTGGTAGAAGCCTGTAAAAGGTTGCAAATACAACATAACACCCGTTATTACCAAGTAAACGAAAGGAAGTCAGAGTGCAAAGCCAGATTATAGAGGTGCTGAGTTAAAGTTAAGGATAGGGAGATATCCACAGTCCAGCCATGTACAACAGGTGCCATGCACAACCCGGGCACAGCATCCACAAGCAGCAGAGAAGAAGTCCCAGGCCAACATTATGTGGGAAAACATCAGCCAATAGATGACAGGGGGAAGAATCAGAGCAGAAAGGAACAAATCTGCCACTGGTGGATGTTCCAGTCCAGCAGTGGGGAGCTGCTCTCCACACACCAACCTCTCTTGCTGAGACTAGTGCCCTCCAGGCGGTAGCCCGCCTTGTCTGCAGCGGCCACCAGGGCCTGGGCAAAGCTGCAGTGGGTAAAGATGGAGCCATCAGACGAACTGCCCAAACTGGACCTGTGGCTGGAGAAATTACGGTCATCCTCCGAGGCTGAGCCCCACCCATTCACCATGGACCCTGTGGAACACCACAGGTTTTAGCAAATGGATGCGTGAATGAATAGTCTTCTTCATTTTAAAGCTTACACAAGGAGTTTTTCACCGGTTATGAAACAGCCTCAGTTTATATATATATTTTCTATCTTGTTAAGGGTCCTTGGCTGAGAAAAAAATAGAAAACACGTCTTTTAAAACGCTCAAATTCAACCATATCAGGTTCATACTTTTCAGCTCAGTGGCTGTAACCTTTATGGACGTATGATCTGACATTTTGAACATCTGTGCTGTGATTTTACATTTAGATGGATGACTGTATTGAGTGATCTTATAAAAAAGAGGTAATATTAACATCCTGTGCTTAAATGATTTTGTATTTGCTGCAGGGCATTCCTGCTCTTGCAGGTGAGTGCTTTTGTGTAGTCACTCTGTTCTGGCCTGTCCTCTTTCATCTAGTACAAACACATGCAGAATATATATTGCAGACACACACGCAGGTGCATACACACTCACGCAGCAGAATGTACGCAGTGGAACAGCAGGACTGCCATCAACTGATTTTGCTCTTCTTTTGATAGAGAACAATGAGCGCACCTGTGCAGAGCAGAGTTAGCTACAGAACTGCCTCAGGTGACACAGATGAGGCATCTCACACAACAATGTATTGAATCAAACACCTGGCCGTATGCAGGCACAGTTCTTTTTAATTCAAGCTTTAAAATGCACAACACTGTCTAAAATGTACTATAAGTTTAAGAGAAGAAGGAATTAACATGTATCACAGTCAGGTCTCTGCTTATATATGTTGGTGTAAAGATGATTAAAAGATGATAAATCAATTAAATCAATATCCTGCTTAACATGCTATGAACACTGAAACATACTGATAAGATAGAAAGGGCATACATTGGGAAAATACGTACATAACGTAAGACTTTTAGCTTATATATCTGTGCTACTGTAAGTATTTCTTGGTGCTTTGATTATTTTTTTCCTCACATTAAAAGCCAGGCCAGCACTTTAAATATAAAAAGTATCGGTCTGCCAATAAAAATATGCCACTTTGGCAAGCAAAAACACAGAGAACAGTCGGCTAATGTGACAGCTTTCAGTGGGACTGGTTTGGCAGACTTTGCTCAAGTGGCACCAACCCAAGTGCTCTGCTCACACACTCTATCCCTCCCTCACACTGAACATGAGAGTGATGTGATTGAACAGACTGGCTTAACAGAGAACTGGGGAGGTGTGAGGGTAAAGGTTGTGGAGGGGGCGATGGGGACAAAAAGTTAGCAGCAGGATTTATTAAATGGTCAGTATGATACAAAAGGAAAAGCATAATGCTGGCCAGGAAGGTTGGCAGAGTTCAGAGACACGCAACTCACATACATATTAGCTGCAGTAATGAGAGTGTGGTCTCTCAGATGGTACTTCTCTTTGCAATACAATATGACACATTTAAAGGTCCAGTGTGTAAGATTTACAGGGATTTATTGGCAGAGTATGACAGAAATGGAATATAATATTCATAAATATGTTTTCATTTGTGTATGATCACCTGAAAATAAGAACAGTTGTGTGTTCATTACCTCAGAATGACCCGTTTATATCTACAGAGTAGGGTTGTCACAATTCTACAAATCCATGATTCGGTTTGACCTTGGATTTTAAGGTCACAATTTGATTCGAATTTTCAAATTGAACATTTTTGTAGCTCTGATGTTTCTTCCATTCCTGGACTATTGAGTCTTGATTTGTAAAGATGAACAGAACATTGGTTTTATGCCCTGACAACAGTCACAACATTTTCAAATTCTTCTTTAAAAGACTAAAATTTTAAATACATTTTCAAATAGGGATGGGCAGATCCATTATTCAGTATCAGTATTGGGTCCATTATTGGTCAAAATCACAGGATCGGATATCAGGGAAATAAAAAATTATAACCCGATACGATCGTTAGCCTAAACTATCACTTAAATTCTTAACTAAACTTTGAGCAACATGCTGTAAATAAAGATGTGTCACAAGTAAGAGAAGGGCATGTAACATGTATATTTTTTAGACAGCTAGGTTAAGCAAAGTGCATCCATTTAAATAAATTATTAACAACTCAGTTGATAGAGAGGGAAAAAGACAGTATCGTCTGGTATCAGTATAAGCAGATACTCAAAGTTGGGGCAGTGATATTAGATTTAGACATGAGGAAGTAGTATCAAGCTATCCCTATTTTTGATCTAATATCGAAACACCCCTACTACAGAAGGAGCAGGTCCTCCATGGAGGCTGCCATGTTGCACCGCCATATTTCTACAGTAACCCAGGGAGCGTGTTGGCAATTTGCAAACTCGCTGTTAGATGCCACTAAATCCTACAGACCGGTCCTTTAAATGTGAATATTTTCTGGTTTCTTTACTATTCTGTGATAATAAACTGAATATCTTTGGCTGTGGAAAAAAAACAAACATTTGAGGGTGTTATCTTGGTCTTGGGAAACACTGATTTACATTTTTTTCACCAGACCAAACAACTTATTAATTAATTGAAAAAAAAAAAAACAGATTAATCATCAATGAAAATAATCACTAGCTGCAGCCCTAGTTTGATCTCTCAGATGGTACTTCCCTTTGTAACACAATATGACACATTTAAAAGTGCACATAAAACTTGGTAATATGTCTGTGGTTTATTTATTCAGATACTCTTGGAAAACTGCTTCACAGTTTTCCAACTTCTCCATCTGTGAGTCTCTTCATCTTTAACCATATGTCTGAAAGAGGTGGTTACTCCGTCACTGGATGTGACTTGGGAGAATTGCACCTTCGACAGCTAAAGTTGCACCAGCTTTTCACTCCTATTGCAATAAAATTCTCTCAGATTAATGGAAACTTCTATAAAATATAAGCTTGCATAAGGTAGAGAAGCCCTTACACAACCCATTTTTACAGCGCTAACTGAAATCCAAGGCAGTAACTACTCCGAGCCCTCCATCTTGCCGAGCTATTTTCTTTGAAATTCTTTTCTAAGACTTTTTCTCTAAGAAAGAAAGACAGCAATTCCGCTGGGTCCAATCCTCCCACAAAGAATAGAGCAGATATTGAAGTATAGGCAGTGCCAGCCAAAGCACTGAAGCTTCCAACTCCTCCGGCTCAGCAAAGGAACACTGCCTCAGCAAATCACATCACAGAATGACTTTTCACTTGCACTAACTGCCACTTTCTACTGCTGAACCTCTGGAGCACTTCTATTCTCAGAAATAGCAGTCCAATCAAACTGTGATCATTGTAACATAATTTGATAAAAATTCAATCTAGTTTTCTTTTTGTCCCAGAAATGTGGATTTTTTTCTGCAGCTCAAGACCAAGGTTTGCACTACGGCTCTGTCATTTTATCATGTCTTGAACCAGAGCAATGGGCCAAGCTGTGTACTCTAAAATCCACCAGCTTACTCCTCCTGTGCTCCACGCGCTGATAGAGCAAGGCCAGTAAACGGGAGATGGTTGGGGGGCAGTAAAACCCAGCCCAGGTCCCTCCTGCCACTAAAACTGATTTATACAGACGGAAACCCTAATCTGCATGTCGTTAAGCGGGAAAATCATTCCCCCTGACGAGCAGGCGTCTCTACCTGCCGTCAGGAGACGTGACCCCGCTCCTCGCAAACCTGGCAAGGCTTTATGGCAGAGTAATCGCCCAGAACAGCCCAGCTTTCAGCTCATTGTGGGTGTAACAGCCACATCTCTGCCTCACACGACCTATACCGCCTACACACAAAGCCAGGTAATACCTATGTGTTCTCTTCATCTCTCTGGCTCAAGCGAGACATGGCTCTTCAATACCCACCACAGCATCAGGATTTACATTTATCTCCTAAAAAATGTGCGGTATTATCTCGGAGCATAGAATAACACATTGGAAAGCCTGTGCAGACAATCTGTTGGTGAAAAATGGTCCCTAAGGAGGAGAAGGCTGGCATTTTTTTTCTGGAGCATCAGTGAAAATGTTTGATTTACTGGCCTTTGGTGTAACATTATGAAAACAGACCTATTTCCATATTATTAAAAACAATGACAAATCTATCAAGCGAGGCTCGACAGGAATCTCACTCCCACCCTCCTCCCCTATTTGTATAGCCGCAAAATGGTGGCCGCGATAAATCTCAGCGGCTTCCCCCTATCCTCCCTCTCTCTTCCTCCCTGCTAACCCCGGAGCTGGGACCGTGTCTGTGTTGTCAAAGGATGGGGTGCGAGGCAACTTGCAGAGAGATAAGAAGAAATAGTGCTGTCTTCAGAGTAATACAGTGGAGGAGAGATGCAGTAGATTAGGGCCCAGTTGCTGCTTTATATTCCTCCAAATACATCAGCAGTAGCATGTGTCAGCGTTACCAAAACCACTGTTCCATCATCCCATGGAAAACTACTCTTTAGGGCTGCCGCTGACAGGGTAGACCAACAAGCAGCGCTGTCAACCCTCTTATTCTCATACTTCCTCTCTCTCAGCTGGCTCAGCTCCTCTACCTTCACATACAGGATATTTTCTGCTCGCTCCTTGTTTCTTTCCACCCATAAATTTACCAATATGGATTTTAGTTTTTAGGATTCACAGACTTTGTAGGTTTCCACCGAATGAAGCCTTAGTTTGACGCTCTAATAAATCCCCTCGTCCTAATCCACATCCCCAAAATAATCCACAGGACCACCAGTTTACTCTGACATAACGAGAAATCGGTACAGAACAACTGTTCATTTCCAAAGTTATCAAATTAGTGTATTAAATCCAAGTGAGAATTATTGAGAAAAAAGAGAGAGAGGTCAAAAAACCACATGGCTCCACTCTCTGCTTGCCTACCCCCAAACTATTTTCTAACCAGAGTATCAAATGGACATGAACAAAATTAAGTACAATTACATTAATTACAGTGTAATAATGATGAGATTTTAAATCATCCTCACACATGTTAAGTGCAAGTAATCAAATGATTAACTTATTGCATTACAGTAAAATGAACAGCAAATACATCACCCTGTAAATATTCCTTCCAATTCCATCTAAATCAGTGAACTACATAAATAAGGGCAGAAATTTAATGGAGGCCATGAAGGCCATGGCTGCCGTGTCCCCTCAGTTTGGTCTTATGCCCTCAAAAAATTATACACCCTGAGGCCACAGTGGCCTTCATGCCCCGCCCTCACTATCCAAGCTGATTTAGCAGTTTTGCTCTCTTGTGTCAGTATGGTTTGGGCAACATCAAATGAAACACTGTCCAAATAACTAGTATTTGGTTCAATTTCTGGACCGTTATAAACCACCAGGAAAACCACTGGGCTATTTATGAATATAGTTTGATAAATTAACGAATGAATAAGACAAGACACTGTATTGCTTATTGTATTGCTTGTATATAAGTACACTGACTTTGTGAGTCTGATTAGTTCAGGGCTAAGTGTGTATGAACTTCTGACTCATGAGTTTGTATAAATATTGGTAATTTATAAATGATAATAAATTATTTTGTGAAAAACAAAAAAATCATTTCAAATCACCCATAACCCCAAGTTAAATTCATTATTTCCATGGCCCTAAAATCAAAGGCCCAGTGGCCTTGCCCCTAAGATGATGAAATTATAGGCCTGATGTAAATTATATTTTACTTGTTTCACATATGAACTTAAATCACTGCATGCTAATTAGTCAAACATCAATGAACTGCATTTAGCCTCCTCCATTACTGGACCATAATTTTTATCCATGTCCTTGAAACAATTACTTTTACTTAAATTAAAGGAGCCGACATGCCATTAAGTTACTTAGCTAAGTTCAACAATGTAAAGAAATCTTCTTTACCCTGTCTAGAACGTGTATTTGCCTTCCTAAATGAGGACATTATTGGAAGACTTGATAGATACACAGTGTCAAAAGGCTACACTACACCAGCACTTTACATCACAACTTGTCCCTTTCGTGCATGATAGCTAAATGCCTCACATTATTTAATAAACACCCCTCCAGTTTTACCCTCTAGTTTACAGATGGATAGTGTGCTCTGGTCAGTACGAGAGCAACAGCCCAGAACGCAGCTCTGCCGCTGCAATGTCATGCCCTTCATATGTCCCCCCTGACAGACGGCTGTAAAAGTTTTCAGTGAGTTGTAAAAATGGAAATGGTGCCTCTAGTCTGGAATGGAATATGCCGCACGTGAAATTTATTTCAAATCTCCTCGGGAAGATATGGGTGGCGCTGGCTGGCTCCGGTGTGCTGTGTGCAAGTTAAATCACAGTCACTCACTCTCCCCTGCTCGCCATGCCTCTCCCTCCTCTTAATTTCCCTCTCACTATCCTGTTTAAAATTCATGGACTTTCTTATCTCTTTTTGGAAATGATAATTATAATTCCCAGGAGTCTGCCAAAAGTGCTTAAAAAACTTGATTAAGAGACACTCAGTAAGCATGTTCACATAAAAATGTATGCACAGCAGACTGATTAAGAACATGTCATGAACAACAAGCCATTTACGGTAAGACAAGATGTAACGACAATGGGGAATGAATGGGAAAACATTCAGAGTCATTAGAATGTAGTCACTACGATTTGACCAACAAGGTGCAACAATTCAATTGTACAAATATATACATATGTATTGTATAAAATAAAATAAATTACAATAGAGTTTAAGGGACAGTTCACAACAAAATCAAAAATACATATTTTTCCTCTTACCAGAAGTGTTATTTATCCATCTAGATTGCCTGCTTTCTCTCAAATATAATGGAATTAGATAGCACCAGAAAATACAGTTGAAAAACTCAACAGCAATGTCTCTTTCCAGAAATCATGACCCACTTATTCAAAATAATCCACAGACTTTGTTGTGAGGGGCTCTCACTTGTGGGAGCACCGGATGTAAATATTAATGACTTCCTCCTCGACTGAGCTGTAATGTTAGCACCACTACCTAGTGCGGTGATGCGATAATGTTTTTTTTTTTCTTTCAAATATTACAAGAATTTTTTTGCCGCTTTGAGCACCACAAGTCAAGTGCCACTGGCATGTCAGCCTGGCATGGCAGGGATCTGGATCACTAGAATAACAGGGTTATTCGCTTGAAGGTGCATCTTTTAAACAAAGATGAGCTTAGTTTGAGTCGAGTGGCTGTAAAACAGCAAAATGTCATTTCTTATAAACTCTTTGCAGTTTAAGTCCCCTGTTATTTGTTTCAAGCTTTTATTATGAAGCAGCAAAATCAGGAAATGTTGGATTTCAGCAGTAATTTAACACAACTCCTATATGACTAAAAGCGAACGTGAAAGAGTAAAATAAAGCAGATACCTGAAAGAACAAACAGCAACGAAAGACAAAAACTAAACTTCAAATCACAGAGATTCAGTTAAAAGCTACAAAAGCACTGAGAGGAGGAAGGGGGGTTGTCAAGGGTTGGCCGTGGAGGACGAGATGTCAGCATAGCTTGATTTGAGGCGGGTCAGGCTTGCTTCACCCTGGAGAAGGTCCATCTTGGGCGCATTATTAGTGGTAATGGAAGTGCAAAGAAGTGCAGCACAGTTTGACTCAACTCAAAAGTGGCGATGGAAAAGCCTCACTAGTCCATTATATTTGAGAGATGCTAGACATCTTTACAGCCAAATTCAAGGTGAACTGTCCCTTTAACAAATTTTTACTGCATATGTCAACTAAGAAGCACTCAGTTCACAGTTCAGAATCAAACAGCCTTACCTGTTAAAGAGCTGTCCAGGTTGTCCATGCTAGACCCTGGTGTGTGCTCAATACCGCGGGGATGCCTGGCTCCATAGCCTTCATCCTCCTCCTCTTCCTCCTCCTCCTCATCATCGTCAGGTAGGTCCGTCTCCAGGTCGGAAACCATTGTGCTCGACACGTAGCCCACAGGAGGAGCTGGAGCCTGGGGAGGGAGTGAGCCTACCTGCATGTGCCTGTGAAGAGAAAGAGATATTATACATATATATATACATATACAAGGTTCCTACACCTTTTCCAAAGTCAAATTCGAACACTTTTCAAACATATTTACGGTGCATTTTCAAGTTTTTCCAGCACCTTACAGCTGTGCTAAATGAAATATCTCAAAATGGTTAATTAATGATGAATTCACTCCTTTTTCACGTTAAATCAGATATTGCTGTTCCTGTAAACGACCCAAATTATGTTTCCTAATAGAATACTATAGAAGGGTGAAAACAAAATAAAGTTTAATGTTTCAAGTCTGTAAGTAGACTTGGCATCCTGTGGCATCCGTTCAACCCGGCTTGCCCAATTTCCGATTTATTTCATTTCTTTTCTCTAAAAACTATTCAGTCAGGTACACTACATTAAAATTCAAGTGATTTCAAGAATTCCCAGCACTTGTATGAACCCTGCATATGCATATTAAAGATAAATATTACTCTAGTGGAATGAATATACTTTATATATCAATGAACATGGATGAATACTGAATATAGAGAGAATAAAGGGAATATTCAGTAGTTACAATGCCACAGGATGGTGAAAAAATAAGCATGCATGTTGAAGTGCAGGGCTAATTTTAGAGACCTCTTTCATATATGAAGCGCTGCATAAATTTGGACAATTCCACTAATTCTATGGTGCTGCTTGCATGCTAACACAATGACCCACTAATTGCTGCTGTAGATGGTACAAAGGCACGCTCTCCAGGCCTGTCGACACATGGCTGTCACCTCAGTGGCAGCCTGCTCCACTGACAGCCGCGTTTGTTTGAGGAGTGCAATGTCTTTGACGCGTTTTGCAGTGGGAATTGGTTGTAATTACTGGCCCTCTGGTGTTGTCAGAGATGCTCTCTAACCAACATAGTCATTACTGGGTAACATGACATCTCCGTCCTGACAAGGCTTCCCTGTCTCCCCCCACTTCACTATTATGAATGAACGCCAGTCTCTCATTCTCTCTGCGTTGCAGACAGAATGAAGCATGGCCTTCATCTGACTTGCATGAGCACAACAACAATGGAATGTGCCATACAGGGTGTGGGGGGTGAGTAAACAACCGTGGGTAAGAAATTGTGTCTCTTAGAGTGAGCAAAATACAGCAGTCGCCTAAGTGGTAGCATGGGCCCATTAAAATGAAATGATTAATGGGTTTATCTCCACTGCACACACAGTTGACATGAGGAATACTGCAGGACCAAAATAAATCCTGGCAGCAGTACACGCAGAACTGAATGTACAGTAAGCATTTTAAGATGACAACAAGGCATAAATTTTCAGCTATAACAATATATCTTTATGGCTGGATAGATGTATATGGGATAATTGCATATTAAACGAGGTATTTCAGCCTGGTAGTGTAACTGTATTTCTTTTAACTACAATAAAGACTAAACAAAGACTATTAAAGGATTAAAAGAATATATCCACTTATTTTAATTGTGCATTGTTTACCATGTCTGTTTTGCCATGTCCATTTGGTATGCTCTGGTCAGTTCATCCAAATGGGCCTGGAGCATGGGCTGCATCTCGTCCCGGGGAGAGGGGGTGAGGGTAGCTGTGGACTGCTGTCCAAAGGACACAGCAGCTGGAGAGGAGGCGACCCCTCGGATGGGCGGGGTGGGAACCCTCTCCTCCTCTTCCTCCAACTCGTCCTCCATGCCCTGGTGAAGATAGGTCTGTACGGGCATGGGTGGGCCCCAGCCATCACTCTCGTACCTAAAGAAAATGTAAGAAATGTTTACTGCACAAAAATTCTCACAGTTGATGTGTGAAATCTGGAGTCTGATCTAGGGCTGCAATTATGAATTATTTTTACTGAGTCCAAATGAAACAACATTTTGAGGGTATCTAGCTTCCATATTGTATTCTGTATTTCAGAGTGAAACAGGATAAGCAGGCAAACTATAATGCTGAATTTGATTTGAAAGTTGAAAAGCCGGTGTATCATATTTAGTCATATTTTGTTTTACAGGGACATTTTTCACTTCACTTTCACACAATTAGGGTTGTTAAAATACCAGAAGTTTAAACTTTGATACGATTCTAGTATAAAAAAAAGCGATATCTGATACCTCTTTCTATACCACCGCAAAAATTAAGAAAGTCCTAGCACACAATATAAATTAACAAAGATAAAAAAAATTCAGTGTTTTTGTCAACAAAATGTCAGAAAATATTATTATAATTTACCAAAACTCAAGATGTCATCTTAAAATCCTTTTTTACAGTCGAAAACCCAAAGACATTTAATATAATTCTCAAATCCTCATGAGTGACAAGATGAAATCAGAGAATGTTTGACATTTTTGCTTAAAAATGACTAAAATGATCAATCCATTATCAAAACATTTGCCAATTAATTTTCTATCAGTCGACTAAATGATTAATCAACTAACTGTTTCAGCTCCAGTCTGCTCATCTAGATTTCAGCTCATTTATTTTAGAGCTTAATGAGAAAAGAAACTGTAAAAAACATATGGACAGAAACAGAGCTACAATAAGGTGCATGATATTGTCAATTTCCACAAATATAAAAAAGGTTACGGAATAGTGAAGTAACAGCAGACAGCATAGGAATATAAATATTTTATGACAAATTCCTATATACTAATATCAGAGCTTTGTGACCTTGTCCAACTTTTGTGAGAAATTGTTATACGACAGTCCTGAGAGGAATTATGGAGGTAGTCAGGCTTCACTTCCTCATGGCTGTGCTTATACATGCTGAAATAATACTAGCCATAAAGAAAATGTTCATTAGAGAAATTTGTCAGTGCACACTCCATAGGACATAACTGTTTTAATCTGCTGCCATTAAGAGCAGCCTCAGATTTACAGTGCACAGGACTCTTCATTTGCCAGATAGCCTATTAAAGCAGATGACTCTCCCAGATTGGAAATGGGAGTGAGAGGACAAGAGCACCTACCGGACCAAAGACAGAAACACACACTAACATTTTAATAAGCCTCTCTTACTTTATACCCACCCTTAGTTTGAGCTTCTCTTGCATTCTCAATATTAAATGAAACGTTAAAAATGAGTCAGATGATTTAAAAAGTAATGTAATTTGTGTAAATATAAACGAAAGAAGTGATCGGAATGGCATCAAACGTGTAAAAGAACTCTGGCAGCTTTTTACATCTACTTCAGACTCAGAGGTGGATAACAATCTGCTGGTATAAATCCCCCACTCTGTCTGTCTGTCTCGCTTTTTTCTTTATGAAACACAATGCAATTATGATTTTTTTCCACTGTGGAATTCGGCAAATAGATTAATCTGAAACCATCTGTGAGTCTACAAGCTAGTAGCAGCAGGAGACGGCTCGAACACATTTTTTTCCCCTTCATTTATTTTCAAGTCATGAAGTCATCCCATAGATTGAAGACAGGATCAGCAGATAGTTTGATCTGCAACCATCTGTATATGCGTTTCTGTGTGTGTGTATCTGGCTCTACACACATTGATCCTTCCCTTTTCTCCAGATGTACAGTAGTACAATAATTAGCAGCAGAGAAAACAGAGCTGAAGCCTGTTATTACACACAGAAATGTATGTTGTTGCTCACGCTGGCAAGCTCTGTCTTGTTCTTTCCAGCAAACAAGACAGTAAACTCTCTGCTAATGAAACATATGATGATAATAATGAGCGACCTCAATGCATATAGAACAGAGATGGCAATTATATTATTATACCATACTGCTTAATTTTCTGTGCTCAATTGTTTTCTACTGCCGTTAAGGATGTTTATGATTAATTACTAATCACTAATCACTTTCATCAACAATTTAACCGATTAAAAAAGTGTAAACTGACAACGTATGTTTTGTGTTCCGTTTCTCTGGAGCTTCTCTCACAGTTTGGTTTGGTCAGCCTTGTTAATGTAGAAATGGCAGTAATTATGTCCCATGTGACATTGTTTTGTTTGTTGGCACCATTTGTTGAATAAGGACAGGCAGAAAAGAACAGCCTTATTGTTTTCCTGTACTGTTTACTTTAATTGTTTGTGCTTCACAAATTAATGTTTATATGACTAATGTGCCACTAGAATCAACTACGTAAAACTTGAATTGGAAAAACATGTTTTGTATTTTATAAATGATTAATTGATCATGTTGTGAACATGTTGTTTAAGGAAAATAAACAAAATTTGCAACTGTAACTGCCCTTTCAACTATTTATCTACATGAATGAGGTCATTAATCACAAATTGTATTTGAACCCACTCTAATATATATATATATATATATGAGTGAGGCTAAAATGAGGGCTAGGGCTGTTTCTGCTGTTGCCATGGTAACTGATGTCCAAATCCATTATTCAAAAGAAGCCAGAACATGTTTTTATTGACTGCAGCAATAAAAAGGCAAAATACTGATAAAGAGTTAAATGGAGCACAGGAGAGGAGTCCTGTGTTTAATTCATTTAACCACCAGAACCTTGTAGTCTCTCTACAGAGACTTTGTGGCTTTTTATAGCTAAACTAGGGGGGTGGGTGTAAATAGCTGAACAGCTGTTGTGTGACTATTCTCACCCAGGTGCAAATAGACAGTCTATAAGAATATGAACTTGTGCAACAGTTTTATCCTGCACTGAACAAAACATTAAATATTACTGCAAAATATGTTTCTCACATCTGTTCAGAGTGCATTATCTAATCATATCAGAATAATGTATTAGTATTTGTCTGGATTTCTATTAGACATACCCTCCTCCATCATGATGCTCATTGGGATAATGGTCCATCTCAGTGCCAGGGAGAGGGTGTACAGGGGGAGGGGGCAGGGGAACATTGGCCCAGTTGGACCCATTGGCTTTAGTGGGTTTGGAGCCAGCCTTAGTCTTCTTCTTCTTTCCTCCCTTCCCACCTACAAAAGGAAGGGATATATTTAAGAGACACAGTCGTTGAAAATTAGATTATGAAAGAAATCAATTAAAAACTAATATACATGTGGGTTAGCATTGCAAATTACAGTAGCTGCTTTTACCGTGTGACAAATGTGTATTCTAAAGAAACTCAATTTATTCCAAACATGCTACTTAGATTACAGCTCCTTCTTCTGGACTCAGTTTCAATATAGCTGTGGAAAATCATACACAGTTTCTAACACAACATTTCAATGGGCTCCTGCCTGTCAGCGCTCGAGTAGAAAAGCTCAAGGTTGCCTGATGAAAAGCGTGCTTCCATTGATTAATTGGCTGAAAAGACTCAAATCTCCATAGAAACAGGAGAGAACGGCAGTAAACGAGGCTGAGGCAGACCTTTGTGCTCCACCCATCCCTCAGTGTCCCCTTTAACACCAGGCTTTGGGTTCCACAATGAAATATCTCACTTCACAGCATCATCATAATGAATGGCTTGTGTAGTGTCAGTGTGTCCCTAATGGAATTCACTGAGAGTCTATTACTACTTTCATTTCTTTTATTACACCGGAGAGCCGCTAACCCCATCCATTTCCACTCATATCCCTCCAACACCAGATTCTCCTTCGTCCCATCCATCTTTATAAATCTGCCAGCCAGGTCAATACCGGCTTTTATATGATTTGGTCACTGTGAAAGAAACCCTTTTTTTTCCTCAAAAACACATTTGACCTAACGCCCAAATGTGTTTTTGAGTTCAGGTAGATACAGTATCCACATATTCCTGACGACTAACACATGCTGATGGAAAATGAACTCTTATCAAGGTCAGATCAACACACAATTTAAAATGCAAGGTTATTTTGTTGTGTCAGAACTGATTTTTGATCTTATTTACTGGAAATTTATCAATTTAAAACATCAGTTTTTAAATACTTTAATATTTGCTAGCTCTTTTAGTAGTAGGTGTTTACCTACTGGTATATGTGGAAAAATACAGTAATATTACAACTTCCATGAATCTCCTCTTTTACTGTATAATTAACTTTACTGTAAAATTCAATCCCTGAATAGTACTGTACTGGTACAGTACTACTCCACTATGACAGAAGACAAAGTAGCAGAACTTAACAACTGAGATACTGGAATCAGGCTGGAATTCTGCATTTTTGCAAGACTGAAACTTTTTTGACTATTTTTCTGCTGAGAGACTTATTATTATACAAATTAAAGGTACAATTAGTGATTCTTGACAAAGATAGAAAGTTGAAGGTTTGAGTCCTTGGGTGATCAAATTAGGACACTTTGGATTGGTGACTCAAAGATGGTTAACTGATGAGTTGCGGTCCCAAGAAAGTGAAAGACTCATGTTTTGGGAATCAGGCTCAATAACCAACTATCTCACTGACCTCTGATTGGCAAAAGTCTCCTGTCGTGAACTAAACTTTCTAAAGCCTGAACACAGAGCCAAGAGGAGGAGCAGAAGTCTAGTTTTAGCCTACTGGAGTAAAAAGTACAACTAAACATACACAATAATGATTTTAAAATGTTCCTTTAACATTATTAAAAATGGTGAGTGAATCCCTGCATCATGCTAAAATGGAGATACAGTACGTCTATTCAGTACAAAATCTGAATCTATCTTTATCATGGTGGACATTAAAATTGCTGCATGTACAATCAAGTTTTTGTTTTATCGCAGCCCATACTGCCTTACAATATATATCAGGTTTATCACACACTGCATCTCCATGTTGGATCTCCACCCTATCCTGCACTATCCTATGGAGGTTTATTAATTTATAACTTTTCTGACATGCTTCTTAGATTTGCACATGAGAGAGTCATACTGTACAGTATTTGCATAATATATAAATCCATCTGTGGCAGGCTGAAGCGCCTCTATACCAGTAAACACCTTAAATCTCAATCCAGGAAATACCTCAAACTGACGTCAGCAGCCACCACCAGACTAGTGAAAGCCATCTTTGGGAAACTCTGTTGAACACATTTGTATCTGTCATCTGTTGGTTAGACTTCGCTGCCAAAGGCCTGTAATCACTTTTCCCAGTGCCACAAAAAAAGCTGCCAATACTGCATCTTGTGCAATGTAACATCGTGCACTCTAATGTAATCTAATAAACTGCTTCGTCTCAGGCACAGTAAAAAGTAGATCACTGTCATCGAGAGAAACATACAGAAGCAATGAGGTACATTTCTATTGATTTTCATGGAAGCCAGATGGCAGGGAAATGAAAAGAAAAAAACTCTGTGCAGAATATTTTAAGTCCAGAAAATTCTGATTATGTTGCTATTATGAGGGGAAAATAAAAACACTTCAAAGATGAGCATGGTAAAAATGCTGGGGCAGAGGAGGAAATATCAGGCATGAGGAGATAGAAGAGTGTCAGAAAAAAAGATTAATACAGAATGGAAGTAATAAAAGAAACAACTGTAAGCCCAAGGCAGGCGGCACCACAGTGTAAGTATAGTCTGAAAGTAATTGGGTTTCCTAATCGTACCTCTGGGCGACGCTTGACTTTTACCAATAAATGGTGAGCTGACGTGATTGTTCAATCATCCTTAGTCCCTCCACACAAGACCAGCCATCAATATTGTAAATGAGCCTCTTCTAGGGAAGGATGGTCTGGCACTGGAATTACAACAGCTCACCCCAAATATGAAAAATACAGAGAGAGGCTGTGGCTAGGAGCTGCACAGGAATTACACAGTGAAGCCATCTCCTCTGACAAAACTGGGCCTCTCTTCAAAGGGGAACTCATACTAAATATAGACTGAGCATTGGGTATTTATACCCAAGGTTTGGGCGCTCCCAGCATATAACTGTAGGGCTGCATAGCCTTGAGCTTGCTTTGTTTTCATTGGGTGCGTCAGTGCTGAGGGGGAAAGCCACAGAGCAGAGACTC